>JARYGA010026220.1:240000-425694 GCA_030545235.1 Helianthus tuberosus
GTCTTCTCCGGTCAACAACCCATTTTATGGTCTTGTTCTTCATCCCGGAAACATTAAAATCGAACTGAAAACATTCCTTTTTATGAATTGTCGGAGTTGCAAGCCACCTCCTACAATATCTATACCGCCATGAGTATTATTATTCCCCTTCTCCACTATTGGCCGCCCACCATCAGTTGTCGAGCAGGTTGCCTGTCACAACTGACGTGATGTCGTGGCCTCACGCAAATTTAATCCAATTACAACTAATTAGCTAGCGGTAAGTGGGTATCGAACACAGGGAGTTTGTGGAATATGTGCTATCTTGATGTATGTCTAAATTAACTAAAGCAAACTAAATTGCAAGAAATGTAAATTCAGAATTTTGGCGATTGGTTTTAATTACTAGATTAAACTAAATTAAATTACAAATCAAGGTTAAGTTTTGTAACAAGATAAGAGGATAGTGATCATCCCGAGTTTCAGGTTTTAAATGACAATCAAGGTTTATGTTCAACTGGAAAGAACTACATAGACATAGCTCATGCAAGATCAATTGTTTGTGATGAAAGGGAACTAAGTACTCGGATTCCTAGAACGCGAGGTTGTTACCCGATGACCAATCAACATATGTCCAACCCTAATCCCTCCCATGATATCTCGATTGCCAACGGCACCAAGAACGTATGGTTTAGAACTATGATCAAACATACATCAACAATTTACAAACACCCAATCAAACATCATAATAAACTAACAACACATGCATAGTTTAATATTACAGAAATTAAAGAACAAACATAATTGTCATAAATAAAACCTTACACTCAAGACGATCACCAAGCAAACCTAGCCGCTCATAGTGTCGTGAATTGTCATAACAATCAAACCTTTGTCCAATGGAATCAAAAACAAAGTCTCCATGTTTAGACCACTCAAGAACACCTTGGAACACCCCAAAATCGCCCCCTAATCAGTTACTAAATGAATAACATGATTGGATTTCAAAAGACACAATAAAACATCATAAATTAGGGCAGTTACACATTTCTCGCTGGCCTCCACCGTAAGCTAAGGTGGCCACCGTAGCTTACGGTGGCTTGGAATAACTTACGGGGGTCTCTACTGCCTTACGGTGGAAGAAAAATGCTGGGGGGCTACCGTAAATTACGGTAGGCTTCAGCATGCAATTTTGTTTTCAGCATAACTTTTTCGTTTCAACTTCGTTTTCTTCACCGTTTTCGCCTACGTTCTCGTAATTTCGTCCTCTATAATGCTATCCTCTTAATTCTTCCATAGAAATAATTGAGTTTTTTCATTTATTCTCCGTCTTTCAATCTCCAATCTAGTCGCGCCTATTCGAAGCTTCATTCCCACACTTTTAAGCCCCAAATGTACCTGAAACACAAGCAACCACAGTTATCTAATTCTAGACAATTACCCGATTAAATGTGGGATTTTAATATCGTTTATACCACTTAAGGGTTGTCCTACGGACTACCCGTCACATCCCCACACTTAACCGTTGCTTGCCCCAAGCAACCCGTTCAACAAAACACAATTTATTCAAGCGATCAAGCACAAACCAAGCAAACAAATGTCCACATTTACTAACTCTTTCTTAAAATCGCACATGACACACCCCTCACAAAACTCTCCTCTCGGCGACAAGCAATAACTAGCAAAGATAAGCTAGATCACACTTAAAGCAAACGGGTGGTTGCACGACAATAAACTTGTAATTAAATCGATCTTTCGCGTAAGTGATTTGCTAAACATGCACGTGAATCAAAGGGACTTAGAGGTTGTAACATGGCAAGGCAAATGGGTAGGAAATGGAAATACATATGCGAAGTAGCTAACGATTTAACCCGGTCTTTTATTTCTAACGAAAACAAAACATAAACAACTATATACCAAATATCTCGTTCATTTTTTTCTTTTCTTTTTTCCATTGCTTTTTCTTCTCTTTTTTTCTTTTCTTTTCATATCTCTTTTTTTTTCTTTTCAAACATAACAAGATAAACATACTAATACGAGATGCAACACTAATAGACCAGGTCAAATACGGGTTAAATTTAGAGGAACTAGGCACGGGTTACAAATGATCGGCTTCAAGCTCAAATGGGCTACTAAAGTCCAAACCCCCGCCCCTCTCACTACCAAGCTCATATATATAATTTATGAGGTCCAAACCCCTAAATCCCACACTCGCACTCACCAAGACGAGGCTACCTAATTGCCCTTATCCTTTTCACATGCATATCAAGCTAAGGCCTCAAACCGCATTCGAGCACAAGTTCTAATGCACCCCCACCCATTGCCACTCTCATCAAGAAAAATGTATTCTAATAAATTCAAGTAGTGGCTCAACTCTCACCAAGAAAGAACAAGGGGATATGGGTTGCCGGTGTGTCATGCAATTTAATACTCAACTGTTCAATTTGGACCATTTTTCGCTTGATTTTTTAAAAATTTCACAAATTTTTTTTCAAAATTTCCCCTCATCCCCACACTTGGGATACATTGTCCCCAATGTATGGTTTTGAAGGGAAGATCGCTTAAACCACTACAACATCAATTGTAGCTTTTCCACTCAAACCCAAATTTCTTTTTGTTTTTTTATATAACTAAAAACACCACCAACTTTCACAACCCATAAACACATCAAACACATTAAACACCACCCATCCGCCCAACCATGATCATAAACACGAATATATACAAAGGTGCACAAAATGAGAACAAGACACAACCTGATCAGTAAATCAGCAGTGTTGGTAGTGATGCAGCTGCTGTAATCGGACAGGAACATAAACATCTCTTGGATTCGCTGATATCTCAACGGGGATGTTGCCAAACATCCCCACACTTGAATCATTGCATCCGCGAGGATTGAAACGTAGTAACCTGCCAAAACATAAACACAACACCAAAACAAAACAAAACAAAACACGAATACAATACTCTACATCCTCGGGCTGCCTCCCGAGAGCGCTAAGTTTAAAGGTCTTCAGCCAGACCATACCTGATAAGCGTTACGGTGGTTTCAATGCACACTTACCCAAAACATTTCCAACAAATGCCCGGCAATTTACATGCCATCTCCATAAGTTTATCAGTATAATTGGCATGGTCAGACTGCACTTGCGGGTTTCTCTAATCCACTTCATGATGTATACCCTGATGTCTTGTAGTTTCATCCCTCTCATCTTCTTCCTCAAACCCTCTTCCCCACACTTATTAATTTGAATGATTGATATGGGAAGAGGTTCAATACACATATTCATCTCCTCAGACTGTTCTACCTCATCATCTGCACACACCATTTGATCCACCAGTGACTCTTCATCAGATAAAGAACTCATTGGTGTGGTATTATCTTCCATAACCTCCTCCTTCATGTGAGAATAATCTCTAATATCATCAGGTAATGGTGAAAGGCGTTGTTCTATTTCTATCTTCATTTTTAAATTCTGACACTTAGAAACTAAACAGCTGATTCGATCTTCATCGGAAAGGTTAGGTGCTGATAAATACTGCTTGAGTTTGGACAAAGTCACTTCCAATATAGCAAGCTCTTTCTCCTCCTCAGTCTGATAAGTATAAACACCCTCGGGCTTAGAATATTCTTCAGGATGATATTGTCGATATTCTTGATACGATCTTAAGATGTGCGCATCCATCATTTTTCTATTCCAATACTTTGGGTTTTCTGAATACACCGTGCACACATCATAATCATAAGTGTGATCGCGACCGCAACAAAAACATAGACCATCCGTCCTTGTCTCATAATAAACATCCTTGTCCCGATCATATCCATCCGAGTAATAATCATCCTCCATTTCTAATTCATAATCATCAACGTATGATGGAGGTGGAACCTGTGAAACATAAGACACCGGTTTTCCATGTGCCCTCCTATAGTGGGCCTCGTGGCAACCGATACATGGATGACATGGACCTCCGCACAATATACACGTAGAAAAGCTGAAATTTGTGTAATGCTCTGTCATCCTGCACAACACAACTCAACTACCAAGTGTAAATCACGAACATAAAAGAAATCTTTTTGGGATTTTTAATTTTTTTAATTTTTTATTTTTGTTAACTAATACACAAGATAACACACGTTGTGCACTACTCCCCGGCAACGGCACCAAAATTTGACGTGATTTCGTGGTCTCACGCAAATTTAATTCAATTACAACTAATTAGCTAGCGGTAAGTGGGTATCGAACACAGGGAGTTTGTGGAATATGTGTAACACCTGTGTCATTTCAACCATCAAACAAATGCCAAACCAATGAAATAATGTATTTCATACTTTGGACTTGTATAAATATGTGTATCTTTTGCACATATCGACTCATGTTCGATTTCAAGCTCTAAATCGCTTTCTGGAAGGTTATACGCGCACTAATGCGTAAATATAACCAGTTTAATGCAACGAACACTTCGGAATAGTGAAATAGGCTTAACATACCTTAAATAACCTATACATAACTTAGATACAAGTTTTGGAAGGTTTGGTGTGGTGAAATCAAAGTTATATCGCTTACAGGGACTAAAATTGACAAACTACGAAAGTATGCCAATTTGAACTGTAACAGACCTTCCGGAACATGACCATAAGTTAAACATACCATAAATATCCTTTACATAGCTTAGAAATAGGCTTTGAGGGGTTCGGTGTGCTAAAATAAACTTTTGGGTCATTCAGGGACTAAAAGTGTCAAAAAGTGCACAAGTTTGCATTTTCGCGCATAACTTACGTTCTGAATACATCTGGACATCCAAAAATTTATGTAAGCATGACTACATTATATTTTATTGATCGCCTTAAGAAAAATCCATTCGTCGCGTCATTTGGATCGTTTTTCGCGCTTATGCGCATTCCGTCGTAATTAAGCGAACATCGCGTTCGTACGGCCAAACGAACCAACCTCCGGCATATTTTTGAGCATGTTTTGAGTTCCCTATACTTTAACTTCATTTTAGAGCCTTGAAATGAGGTTAACGGGGTTCAAACGCATCGAAAAAGGGCTTAAAACACAACAGGGACCATTTCTGCCATTTTAGAAACATTTCTGAATCAGATGGGTCAGTGGCGTAGCGCGACGCCTAAAGCCTTACCAGTCGCGCTACGCGACTGCCTATTCTGGACCAGATTCCATGTTTTTAACACAAGTTGCAGCTGATTGATCCTTAACCACATGTTTTAAGTTGCTTAGTCACTAAGATAAGGACTCATATGTAGCTTCCATAAGGTTCCGACAAGTGTACGGGTTGGATCATGGCACGTTTTCCATGAAACGATCCTAACGGTTCGGGTATTCCTATAAATACCCAACCCACACAACCTCATTTTGCACAAGAATTCTGATTTGAGAGCTCTAAGTTGAAACCATTGTTTCATACCTGAGTTCTTGGATCGGGATTAGCATTCGGGGACCCTTCGTAAGTATTCTTTCGTTCTTTTCCTTATTTTATTGCTTTTCGAGTCCGAAAGTCAAACTTTGTTTGAGTTTCAGCGTTGACCAGTAATGGTCAATGCGAAGTTCGTTGAACTTCGCAACGTGAGTGTAATCACGTTGGTTATAGTCCCTTGGGACTATGCCTACTGATTACCACGTTGTCTAGGGTCGTAGGGTAAGCGATCTAATAAATCGCTTATACCTCGAACCCGACCCATTTGGTCGATCATTAGGATCCGAACAAATACATTAGGTGACCATAGTAGGTAGGGAATAACCTTCCGAGGTTATACCTTATGGTCGCTTCGTTTAAATAGTTGTATGATAAGTAGTTTATATGCCTTAGGTAAATTACCAGAATACCCTTTTCATGTATAATTGGTAATTAAGCATATGTAACCTAAACTTTTGTCACATAACTGATTATGTAACATGTTTAGGCATATAACACTTGTCATAGGACTAGTTAGACGGTCCGAACGCGTTTCACGCGAACGACGCATTAAAGTAGCATAAGCTACCTAAACGGGTCGTAATGGGTCGTAGACACTTAGGTTAAGTTTCATTTAGTATGTAGGCTTTGTTAAACCAAATGACACGAGTCTCTACACTCGTTTGGTTTACAAACCCTAATGCTACCCAATCTTCCGATCTAGGTCCGGTTTATTAACATAGTTACCTACACTAGGTGCCGTTTTGATATCCGCGATCTCTAGCATTGTTTAGTTGTCACTCCAGAACTACTGAGCAATCTCAGGTGAGTACATAGACCCCTCTTTTACTGTTTTCCAAACTGTTTTGGGGTGGAACACATGTGCCTACTTGTTACTTTCATGCTTTCCTGTTTTCACATCATATACATGCTATGTTCGTTAGTACATTATAGTACATGATTTCAATACATTTTATGCTAGGTGTGCCCATTGTGTGCATTACTTGGTACATCGTTTTACATGACATTTCATGCTAGGTGTGCCCATTGTGTGCATTACTTAGTACATTGTTTTACATTGCCTTTCTGTTGCATATGCTTATCCAGCGTGTGAACACATTATACTACATTTTGAACCGTTGTAATCATTTGACTATGTGATCCGTTGATATCTGTGAACCGTTTGTATTTGTAACCGTTGGACCATGTGAACCGTTTGTAACCGTTGAACCACGTGAACCGTTTGTAACCGTTGAACCATGTGAACCGTTTGTAACTATTGAACCGTTTGTATCCATTACATGATTTACATTAGACATGAACATTACTTTGGTGGTTTGGTTTGATTAAGTGATTAAGTAACGATGCGTGTGTAATATGATACAAACATGGTGGATATGCCGCTGGTACTTCCTATATATAAGTGTTTGTATGGTATTACATATCATAGCGTTATTTGAATCATTTCAGTTTGACACATATAACATTTTATACAAATAACATACTTTTCACAAGACATTGTTTTACAAACAACTTATCTTTTTACAAACTCATTTTACTTGGTTATTCATTTAACCATACATTATTCACTTATTTATACATATCATCTGAACTCATTGTTTTTCAAATGATTTACAAAACAAAGCAAATTACAAGGTTCATGACTAAACATTTTCTCAAACATAAGTCATGAAACCTATTTTCACAAAACCTATGTATCTCACAGGCATTTTTATGCTGACGTACCTATTTTCACATGTGTTTTTCAGGAGCTGTTGCATAAGATGGTCAAGATACATATAGGCAGACTTGGGCCTTAGTGACAATAAAAGATGCAAGACTAGTTAATTATGTTGTATTTCTTTGATTTTTAAGACATTGTTACACCTTTAATCAATAAAACGAAACTTCAATTGCCATGGATTTGAAACAATTAATTCTGTTACAACACTCCCCGATGTTTCCGCCACGATTTGTATGTTCTACGTGGTCGGGTGTGACAGAAAAGATGGTATCAGAGCCAATGGTTATAGGGAATTAGGTTATTAGTAATGCTTTGACCTAGTCTATAACTTTCTTAGGACCCTAACGCGAGTTTACTTGCGTTTAGTCATAAAACAATACCGTCACCTATCCTTAGGCGACTACCACAACAAGAACATAAATTTCAAAACCGCTTTGAAAACTAATCATCTGTTCTAGGATGATTGATTACTAGGTTTTGAACCCTCTATTATAAGGTTTTGAACCCTTTGAGTTTTCAAAATCTCGTCAAGGTTTTGGGTTTTAAATAATGTGAACACGTGCAAACTGGAAGGGTGAATGCCTGTATTCTGAGTTTTCTGTCTAGGCAAGCACTTCGTATACATCTCATCAGACGCGAGACCAGTTGTGCTTACCTGGGAATTCTTGGGATGAGTGTTCACTTATAGGCGAGCATGTCTTCGCGATACATTATGAGGACCTATTTGCTTTGATTCAGCCTTTGTGTGTCGTTTGTTTGCCTCATGGTTCAAACAAATGACCATCACCCGTGATTTTGGTCGGTAACTGTAACATCCTATTCTTACCCACTGCCATTTCATTTGTTTCTCTCTTGTTCTTCTCTTTTAGAATGCCTCCACGACGCGAAAATCCAGTATCTATTGACGAGCTGGCAGCTGTCATTACACAGCAAATGACTGCTGCAATCCCGAACGTCGTTGCTCAATGTTATCAAGTTATCAACAACAATAATGCCCTCTGCAGCTTCAAGACGTTCAACTCGGCCAAGCCATCAAAGTTTTCTGGGTCTCAAGGAGCGACTGCACTTCTGCAATGGTTCGAGAGTCTAGAGAGCACCTTCAGGCATGTACAATGTCCAAACGAGCGAAAGGTAGACTTCGCATCTAGTGTCTTCGAGAAACGAGCTTTGACATGGTGGAACGGGGTGGTGAGAGATAGGGGTGCCGAAGTGGCACTGGCCCAAACTTGGGAAGAACTTCGAGCACTGATGATGAAGGAATTCTGTCCTCGGCACGAGATCAGGGCATTGGAAAGGGAATTCGACGATCTTAAGCAAGACAGCGGCGAACATCGAGCATACACTGATCGATACGAGGAGCTGAGCCTGTTGTGTCCTACCATGGTTACGCCTTTGGATAAGGCGATCGAAAAATACATTGATGGTCTCCCTGACTCAGTTCAAGACATTATTACTGGTAGTAACCCCACTACGGTTAGGCAAGCCATTGAGCTATCTGCAACGTTGACTGAATCTCAGATCAGGAAACGTAAGCTTTTCCGAAAGGGTGACAAGAAACCAATTGAGGAATCAAAGACCATGGATGTACAGACTGGATCCCTTGAACGGTCAAAGAAGCAAAAGGTTTCTCAGAACTTCGCCATGGTTGCTCACAATGGTCAAGTCATCCCCAACCAACCGGCTCAACCCTGTGCTAGGAAGCCATACAATGGAACTTCACCTTTGTGCAACAAATGTAACCTTTATCATCATGCTATGGTGAAGTGCCGCGAATGCCAAATTTGTGGACGTAAAGGTCATACAGCAAAAGTTTGCGTAGCAGCAGTTGCACCAAATCAAGCTGACAACAAACCTGCTCAAGCTCGCTTTCCACCAGGTTCTTGCTACAAGTGTGGCGAGATGGGACATTTCCGAAGAAATTGCCCAAAGCGTGCTAATGCTAATCCAGCACAGAGATGAGCCTCTGACCGACTAGAAGACAACACTCTTTAGAAATAATCACATCTTATGTATTATTTTCTTTTGTTGTCAAGGTCCATGAAACAGTTGTTAACATTGTTTATAAATAAATCTTTTATTTACATTACAATGTATTTATGTGATTGTATGTATAAACAACGTATCCCCTACAATACCGACAATCAAGGAACCGCATTCCTTGAAGAACAAACTACTCCCAAAATTCTTCCATTTTACAATCTCTTGCGTTTTACACAAAGATCCTAAGTACCCGTCTCTTGTAAAGAGACGAAGTACAAGGTGCAAGTTATAATTCTGTACGAATACCCCAAGTACCACTATAAATTCTTAATAGGGTACCTAAGGGCATTTCCGTATGTCCTAAATTATTGTGTACCTTAATTCGAATATTGTGTTTTCCTGAAAACGAAAATCGAATTTTTGGTAAATCATCCTATCTTCATGGATGGATTCTTGAAATGATTAAAGTGCCAAATGAAATCCACGAGTTGGATTCCTGGTGTGCTTTAAGTATCCGCGTCCAAAGATAACAAATCAGTAACCAAGTTAAACAACTATGTGATTATGTGTTTATGTGTTCCCTTTATGTTTTTGGTGTGATCCAAATTCTTGTCATTCAAATCCTCGTAGAATCTCCATATCTTTGGGTGCTATACTAAATCCTCAACGGGCTTGTACGTAATAGTAAAGACCTTTGGATTATATTGTACCATTCCATAATTAGACCCTTGAGTGGTCTAGGTAAACAGATTGATCCAAAAATCTGGTTAGGAATATCATGTGATAATATAGCTGAAAGGACTCCTTTGTGGTCTAATTAAAAAGGATCCTTTGTCGATCTAATTAAAAGGACCCTATGGTAGTCTAGTCACACTCATCACAAGTTTGATCTTTCCTCCCCTTCACATTACAAACAAATTGTGCGGACTATGCAAGGAATTGCGTAATTATGGATGCATACATAATTATGGGATTCAGTGCACGGAAACCACAGCTAGTTTGGTCGTGTGGTGAAAAATGACTCGTTTCGTTCATTTTCGGTTCTGCAGAAGTTGTGGAAAATGACTCATTTCGTTCATTTTCGGTTCTGAAGAAGTTGAGGAAAATGACTCATTTCGTTCATTTTCGGTTCTGAAGAAGTTGTGGAAAATGACTCATTTCGTTCATTTTCGGTTCTGCAGAAGTTGTGGAAAATGACTCATTTCGTTCATTTTCGGTTCTGCAGAAGTTGTGGAAAATGACTCATTTCGTTCATTTTCGGTTCTGAAGAAGTTGTGGAAAATGACTCATTTCGTTCATTTTCGTTTCTGAAGAAGTTGTGGAAAATGACTCATTTCGTTCATTTTCTGTTCTGAAGAAGTTGTGGAAAATGACTCATTTCGTTCATTTTCGTTTCTGAAGAAGTTGTGGAAAATGACTCATTTCGTTCATTTTCTGTTCTGAAGAAGTTGTGGAAAATGACTCATTTCGTTCATTTTCATTTCTGAAGAAGTTGTGGAAAATGACTCATTTCGTTCATTTTCGGTTCTGAAGAATGCCCGTCAAGGAAATGTCAGGATTATGCCTTTCATATCTTTGGTGGTTATTTGACACAAAGCCACAGATAGACTCCTACGAATGAATTTCGGGACGAAATTTCCTAAAGTAGGGGAGACTGTAACACCTGTGTCATTTCAACCATCAAACAAATGCCAAACCATTGAAATAATGTATTTCATACTTTGGACTTGTATAAATATGTGTATCTTTTGCACATATCGACTCATGTTCGATTTCAAGCTCTAAATCGCTTTCTGGAAGGTTATACGCGCATTAATGCGTAAATATAACCAGTTTAATGCAACGAACACTCCGGAATAGTGAAATAGGCTTAACATACCTTAAATAACCTATACATAACTTAGATACAAGTTTTGGAAGGTTTGGTGTGGTGAAATCAAAGTTATATCGCTTACAGGGACTAAAATTGACAAACTACGAAAGTATGCCAATTTGAACTGTAACAGACCTTCCGGAACATGACCATAAGTTAAACATACCATAAATATCCTTTACATAGCTTAGAAATAGGCTTTGAGGGGTTCGGTGTGCTAAAATAAACTTTTGGGTCATTCAGGGACTAAAAGTGTCAAAAAGTGCACAAGTTTGCATTTTCGCGCATAACTTACGTTCTGAATACATCTGGACATCCAAAAATTTATGTAAGCATGACTACATTATATTTTATTGATCGCCTTAAGAAAAATCCATTCGTCGCGTCATTTGGATCGTTTTTCGCGCTTATGCGCATTCCGTCGTAATTAAGCGAACATCGCGTTCGTACGGCCAAACGAACCAACCTCCGGCATATTTTTGAGCATGTTTTGAGTTCCCTATACTTTAACTTCATTTTAGAGCCTTGAAATGAGGTTAACGGGGTTCAAACGCATCGAAAAAGGGCTTAAAACACAACAGGGACCATTTCTGCCATTTTAGAAACATTTCTGAATCAGATGGGTCAGTGGCGTAGCGCGACGCCTAAAGCCTTACCAGTCGCGCTACGCGACTGCCTATTCTGGACCAGATTCCATGTTTTTAACACAAGTTGCAGCTGATTGATCCTTAACCACATGTTTTAAGTTGCTTAGTCACTAAGATAAGGACTCATATGTAGCTTCCATAAGGTTCCGACAAGTGTACGGGTTGGATCATGGCACGTTTTCCATGAAACGATCCTAACGGTTCGGGTATTCCTATAAATACCCAACCCACACAACCTCATTTTGCACAAGAATTCTGATTTGAGAGCTCTAAGTTGAAACCATTGTTTCATACCTGAGTTCTTGGATCGGGATTAGCATTCGGGGACCCTTCGTAAGTATTCTTTCGTTCTTTTCCTTATTTTATTGCTTTTCGAGTCCGAAAGTCAAACTTTGTTTGACTTTCAGCGTTGACCAGTAATGGTCAATGCGAAGTTCGTTGAACTTCGCAACGTGAGTGTAATCACGTTGGTTATAGTCCCTTGGGACTATGCCTACTGATTACCACGTTGTCTAGGGTCGTAGGGTAAGCGATCTAATAAATCGCTTATACCTCGAACCCGACCCATTTGGTCGATCATTAGGATCCGACCAAATACATTAGGTGACCATAGTAGGTAGGGAATAATCTTCCGAGGTTATACCTTATGGTCGCTTCGTTTAAATAGTTGTATGATAAGTAGTTTATATGCTTTAGGTAAATTACCAGAATACCCTTTTCATGTATAATTGGTAATTAAGCATATGTAACCTAAACTTTTGTCACATAACTGATTATGTAACATGTTTAGGCATATAACACTTGTCATAGGACTAGTTAGACGGTCCGAACGCGTTTCACGCGAACGACGCATTAAAGTAGCATAAGCTACCTAAACGGGTCGTAATGGGTCGTAGACACTTAGGTTAAGTTTCATTTAGTATGTAGGCTTTGTTAAACCAAATGACACGAGTCTCTACACTCGTTTGGTTTACAAACCCTAATGCTACCCAATCTTCCGATCTAGGTCCGGTTTATTAACATAGTTACCTACACTAGGTGCCGTTTTGATATCCGCGATCTCTAGCATTGTTTAGTTGTCACTCCAGAACTACTGAGTAATCTCAGGTGAGTACATAGACCCCTCTTTTACTGTTTTCCAAACTGTTTTGGGGTGGAACACATGTGCCTACTTGTTACTTTCATGCTTTCCTGTTTTCACATCATATACATGCTATGTTCGTTAGTACATTATAGTACATGATTTCAATACATTTTATGCTAGGTGTGCCCATTGTGTGCATTACTTGGTACATCGTTTTACATGACATTTCATGCTAGGTGTGCCCATTGTGTGCATTACTTAGTACATTGTTTTACATTGCCTTTCTGTTGCAAATGCTTATCCAGCGTATGAACACATTATACTACATTTTGAACCGTTGTAATCATTTGACTATGTGATCCGTTGATATCTGTGAACCGTTTGTATTTGTAACCGTTGGACCATGTGAACCGTTTGTAACCGTTGAACCACGTGAACCGTTTGTAACCGTTGAACCATGTGAACCGTTTGTAACTATTGAACCGTTTGTATCCATTACATGATTTACATTAGACATGAACATTACTTTGGTGGTTTGGTTTGATTAAGTGATTAAGTAACGATGCGTGTGTAATATGATACAAACATGGTGGATATGCCGCTGGTACTTCCTATATATAAGTGTTTGTATGGTATTACATATCATAGCGTTATTTGAATCATTTCAGTTTGACACATATAACATTTTATACAAATAACATACTTTTCACAAGACATTGTTTTACAAACAACTTATCTTTTTACAAACTCATTTTACTTGGTTATTCATTTAACCATACATTATTCACTTATTTATACATATCATCTGAACTCATTGTTTTTCAAATGATTTACAAAACAAAGCAAATTACAAGGTTCATGACTAAACATTTTCTCAAACATAAGTCATGAAACCTATTTTCACAAAACCTATGTATCTCACAGGCATTTTTATGCTGACGTACCTATTTTCACATGTGTTTTTCAGGAGCTGTTGCATAAGATGGTCAAGATACATATAGGCAGACTTGGGCCTTAGTGACAATAAAAGATGCAAGACTAGTTAATTATGTTGTATTTCTTTGATTGTTAAGACATTGTTACACCTTTAATCAATAAAACGAAACTTCAATTGCCATGGATTTGAAACAATTAATTCTGTTACAACACTCCCCGATGTTTCCGCCACGATTTGTATGTTCTACGTGGTCGGGGTGTGACAATATGTGCTATTGTAGGATCAATTTCAGACCCAAATGAGTCGATCAGAAGAGGTCTTCACCAATACAAGAGGCGGAAACAGATGTATCGATGTTATTTCAGCTAATATACATGAGAAATCACTTTAAACTGTCTTTTGATTGATATCAGATCGATTACAATGCTGTAGACACTTCGGCAGAGCTTCGCTACCGGAATCAGAATTGTTACAAATGACTAGACACATCAGGTATTTATAGGAGAGGTAATTCCGCTTGAAACTGCCCAAGTGGAATCTAATTCCGCACGAAATGGCACAAGCGAAATTAACATGTAATTTCAAGCGGAATTAACCACTTGATTTCGTTTGAAATGACACTGTGTCATTTCAAGCGAAATTACCTATAAACACATAATTCTTGTTTTTCGTGCCCTGATCTATTTATACAAATACAAGACTCGATACAAGACAAAGTCGACAGACGGATGCACCAATAAACTCCCCCTCGGATGTTGACGAAGTTTTTGGTGTCGAGTCTTCGGTTGTCAAACCTTCAGCCTTTATCAGTCTTCTTGCTCTTTCCAAATATTCTCCATTGTAAGTATCCTCAATCAATCTCTTTCTCTTTCTCCCAGAATCATAACCTTGCTCTATACTCTTCTTGATCAGGTCTCTTGATTCTTTAAGATCATCAGCATCAGCAGCTAACGTCTTCAATTCCAGGATCAAAACTTGACTCTCAGGATTGTAACCCTGACTCTTCTCCTGTATCAGTATCAGCGTCTTCAGACTCCCCCTTTCGATAAGCTGGGATCGCAGTCTGGAATTCACTCATCACAGGTTCTAAGATCGTAACCTGGCTTAAATCCTACTCCGGATCGAAACCTGGTTAACCTGCATAATCTCTACCACAAACATAAGTTTCACAAATTTAAAATTTTGATAAAATCATATCATTTGCAGGTTATTTTTCAGAATGATTTATCATATAAAAGCTTCTGATGATCACTTGTAAGCAAACATTCTTCATTTTAAAAACACTTCTCCCAAACCTGTTGTTCATCATGCTTAGCACTCGGAATTTTGAAAATCAGTTCTTCAACATCAGTTGTCGAAAATCTTTTTGAATTTTTCAAAATTTTATTTCTAAAACACACTAAAAATCTTTTTGGAATTTTTGATTTTAACGAAATGCTATAAAAAAATATTTACTTACAAAATTTTTTGTGAGTTTGTGTAAGAGGATCATATCAGTTTATGAGACAAATCACCAGCACCGTTAAGCTTTAAACATTTTAAGTTCTAAATGATTCACGTAGATTGTCAGTATACTGGTCCACTTAAATTTTCACACAAATTTCAACTGTTTCGAGATATGAGATTAATGTTTTAAGCACTTAAACTTATTCATGTGTCCCACCTCAGAATATACTCCCGTATCCAGATCCCAATATTCGGTCTTACAGGTGAGTATACCTAGATGATATCTGTAAGGGGTTAAATTGCGAGAGCCGTGAGAGCTCAGGCTATTGCTTCCGCAAAATCAGAGAGATTTAGAGAATCTTTTCTTCAACAGCACATGATTAGCATTTTTCAATGTTTCATCATTTTTTATGCTGAGGGCGGTGCTATATTTCAAGCAAGCAGAAAGTATTATACGGGGACTAGGCCATTGCTTCCGCAAAATCAGAAGTCCCGGGATAATACCCCAGATATCACTGAGCATAAAGACCTAGTATCTCAGAAAGAGGGACCTTTCAAACAAGATTTCGGGGGTTACCCATATATCCGAGAGATGTTCCCCACGATATAAGTAAGTTTGAAATTTAGGTTTATAGCTCGTCACAATCTACTAAATGTGCAAAAACCTACTGGCACGTCATCAGTGAGATCGTTTATCACATTTGACTTTCCAATTCTTTAGCATGTTGTGATCGTCCACTGATTTACTATCATTTCCTCTTTTCTCAACAAAAACTCATTTTTGTTTTTATCATGTTTTTGGCTTTTTCAAATTTTCAAATGTTTTTGGATTTTCTGAAATTACTTACTCCCCCTAAAATTCAAAATCATTTAAAAGAAATTTGAAAACAAACTATACAAATAAAGTGACAACTGATATCGAATCACTTTAATTCGCCATCCACTTTGCATAAACAATCAGAACTCCCCCTTACAACAAACTTTTTTCCCATTATGATTTCAAAACACTTAAGTTTGTTTTAATCAAATGGTTTTTCTGGAAAATTAGTTTTGTTGAATTTACTACTTGTAAAATTGGGAAATCATTCATCACTTTGTTTTTGAAACTTTTGAATACGAGTTAAATCAAGTTCAATTTAATGACCTTGACTAACCACTTGAAAGATCACATCCCCTCTTTCAACTAAATACCACTTGTAGGTAAAACCTCTTTTTCAACCACTTGTCGGTTTGTAAACCAACAATTACCACTTGTAGGTTGAAATCTCAAGATGCCGATTCCTACTCCACACTTAAACCTGGGAGTTCCGGCAAGTCATACTAGTGGAAAATTTTCAAATTAAAAAAAACAATATTTCAAGAATGATGCCGATTCATGCTCCGCGATTACCAACTTGAGAGCTCCGGCAAGTCAGGTTTTTTCAGTTAGGAATATTCTCCCAAGCCTGACGGTCCTTGGGAGTTGCCGAGTTGTCAACACTCGGTTGCTTACCTGCCATTTTCTTCTCATAAAATTCTTTAACCCCATTTACCTTCCCATCAATCATTTTACCAAAAATGTTTTGCACTGTGGGGTTAAAAGCTCTTTCAACATCAAAATTTTTCTTTTCAGGAAAATTTTGATTTGAAATTTCAACTTTACCAATTTTAGATTTCAAATTTTCAGCCCGCAATGGTGGAAAATTTTCATCATCCAAAGGCGGAACTGACTTCTCTTCTTTTATAACAACTTTTGGCTCCTCTGATTTTGTGGAATCAGATTCATCACCAGAACTGTCACTTGAATTCTTAACAACCCATTTTTGATTGTTAAGTTTCTCCTTTCTTTTGTAAACATTTTTCGAACATTCACCAACTTCAAAAGTTGAATTTTCAAAAACTTTAAATCTGTTTGTTGGTGGTTCGGTTTTCTCAACAATCTTTTCTTTCAGTTTACCATAGACTCCCTGTTTTGTTTGTATTGCCTTTGGACAATTTCTGGCAATGTGACCAACTGTTTTACATTGAAAACAAGTTCTCGTCTCTATCTTCTTCTGAGCAACATTTTTCTTCATTTCTTCTTGCTTCTTGGAAATGAATTCTTTGTTTGTCTGGTTTCTGAATACTTGCTCTTTTTCTTCTTCTGATGATTTTCCTGTAACAAACACAGTTTTTGATTTATAAGTTTTTTTCATTTTTATGATTTTTCGGTGGAATAAAACCAAGACCTTTCTTTTTGAAATTACCATTATGGTTTGGTTTCTTTTGAAAACCCAAACCAGAACTGTAACCTTTTTTCTTGTTTAAACGTTGTTAAACTCTTGAGGTGTAAGGTTTAGGTTTTCCAGAAAGATTTGCATCTTTTATTTCAGAAATATTAATTTCTGTTAGTTTAAAAACCTTTTTGATCATTTCAGTTTTAACACCTCTTATTGGAAATACCTCATCAGAATATAATTTGTCAGAATCTTTCAAAGTATATGCTACTTTGATCGGTTCATCATTCAAATTAGATTTTGATAATAAAAATTCTTTATCATAAACCCGTTTGTTCTTTTTGACTGTTGACTTTGACGTTTTGGACTCAGACTTTGACTCTGATTTGAACTCCTCTGTTTCATCCTTATCCAACACCTGATCGACCACTTTCTTTATTAACTCAGACTCATAATCAGTGTCAGACGATGTGAATGTGACACCAATATTTTCTGGCAAGTTATCTGAAGACTCAGACTCCCACTGTAAGTTTGTTGCCTTTTTGACTCTTTCTGAATTTGGATTTCGAGGTGAATATCCATTTTCGACCGGGGGTGGACATTTGTTATAGACAACACTTGCTTTCTTACCAGAAATCTTCACTTCATCATCTTTTCTTGTTTCAGAATTCTTCTCTTCAGAAGTTTTTTCTTCTTTAAACGTGTTCAATCCTTCCACTATCGGGTAAATCCTGTCAACCACAAAAGTAGAACATGAGTAACTTTTTAACAATCTATTAACTCTTTCAGTTTCAATTCTCTGTGTTTCTATATTCAATTCAAGCTCAGCACACTTCTTAGTGAAATAATTGACATCATTAAGCTGTCTCATGTATGCTCCTTTAAGTGTATTCATTGCTATGGCTTGTTCACTGCTTGTCTCGTTGTATTGATTCATGGCTGTGTTCAGGACATCATATGATTCTTTCAGCCTTTTTATGTTGTGTAGCAATTCGTTGTTCTGCTTTATCAGAGACTCACAGTTCATACACTTCTCAGAAATCTTGACTACATCAGCATCTGTTCTAATTTCAAATGCTGGAACTTCTGTAACTTTTCTCACTTGAATCTCTTCTTCACCCTTTTTCTTTTTCTCAGCTTCAGCTTGTTTCATTTGCCTTTCTTCTTCATATCTCTTCTTTTTATCAGCTTCAGCTTGTAAATGTTTTCTGATTTTTTCTGCCCAATAGTCATCAGTATAATCATTAATAACCTGAGCAACAAAACCTTTAGCTTTTAATATCTCTTTGTCTGGACAATAATTATCCCAGCTAAAGTTTTCCCAACTAAATCCTTCTGGTAATTTTTCATCATCTTGATTTATCAGACATGCTTTATTATCAGCTGGAATATATTTATCCCAACTGAAATGTTTTGATGAACTTCCATCATTTTGATTGACCAGACATGCTTTCTTTGAATCTTCAATCACTTTTCTAGCATGTGCAGTTTGCTGTTCTTGTTGATACGGCTGTTGAGCAACTTGATGATAAATAGCCTTCGATAGTAATCGTTGTTTCCGAAAGGATTTTGAGCTCCATTTGCTTCGCGATTTGTGCACTCTCTTTTGAAATGCCCCTTTTCCCTACAACGAAAACAAGTGACTTTAGATTTATCAAATCCTAAAGTTGAAACATTTGCATCACGGAAATCATCTCTTCCTGTAATTTGTTTAAACTTTTCAGCTCGTCTCAACACGCTCGCCAAACACCACTTTATATCCATCAATTCCATCTCCTCAGCATCAACTTGATCGTAATCCTCTTTTGTAAGCATTGGATTCCCGATCCTCCCTGCAACCAAACTACCATAAGATTCAAGCACAGTTATTAACAAAGACATATGGCTCTTAGCAACTTCCTTTGAATAATTTTGATCATTTTCCAGATTTAATGCAATGTTGCATTGAAGAACTTTGCCACTCTTTGTTGCTATAAAATGTGGATCAAACGATGGAAATGAAATAAATCTTGTTTTGCTGCTTGATCCCTGAGATGAACTTTCAGAAGAACTTTTTGCATTGAAAGCCGTTTCAATCTTTGGTGAAATGTTGGTCTTCTCACTAACTCCACCTTTGTAATACAACCCAATGTCTTGTTCTCCATCATAGTTCTTCATCCTAGCAATTTTCCTTTGTTCCATCTCTTAAGCTTCAAGATGTTTAATAAACTCACTTAGCGTGATATTGTTAAAATCTGGTTTATTTTTCAACATCATCAAATTCATTCCCCAAATATCATGTGGCAACGCATCAGCTAGCTTCTCAATCAACTCAGCTTTATCTTTGTTGATACCCAATTTGTTCATGTTTTTCACCAAGTTGCAATATCTTTCGATAATCTCCTTGGTGTTCTCCGTTCTCAAACCACGAAATAGATCAAATTCTTTTTTCAGAAGCGACTTTTTGTTCTTGAGCATATCATCACTTCCAAGAAACTTAGCTTCTAACTCTGTCCAAATCGAATATGCACTTCCATTGTGTTGAAGTAAGATCAAGATGTCTTCCTTAATCCCTTGCTGCAACAAACTAACCATCAATTTCTCATCTTTGTATTTCTTTTTCTCATCAGCACTCAATTCTCTAATCGGTGTTTTCACATTATTGTTCCCGACCGGTCTAGCATATTGAACTTCAGTATGTTCCCATGCATCTAAGTGATAAGCTTCAACCCAGTTACCAAAACGTTCAGCCCATCCACTAAAATCATCAATGTCCATAAGCTTAGGTGGTTTTTGTGTTGTTCCTGTCTCATTTTCAAGTAACGTACTCTGAGCAATAGTCATCGGACTAGCAAATGCATTGTAAAACTCGTTCTCCATGATTAATTTTCAAAAGTTCACAATCTGTCAGTTTCAAACGGAATATCCTCTTTAAACGAAATCACTTTTCAAACGGAATTACGTTTCAAACGAAATTAATCCTCTTTCAAGCGGAATCAACTTTTGGTGCGAAATCACCTGCACAACAATCTCAAGCGAAATACCAACTCACACGGAATCACTTTTCACGCGGAATCAACCTTTGGTGCGAAATCACCTTCAAACGGAATAGCTGATTTCGTGTGAAATCAACTGTTATTTCGTGCAGAATTACACTATGATGCACACTCTCAAGCGAAATCACCTTTGAAGCGAAATTACGATCTGATTTCGAGCGAAATCACACTTTCGGACAGTTTTTTCAAAAATTGATCATGTTATACTTCGAATTAGAGTCTGATTCTTTCTAGGGTTTGTTAAAACACTTTTTCGCATATAATGTGAGAAAATCAAGTCATTTTAACCTTGAAAAGTTATTTAATTTTGAAAAGAAGGTGTAGAAAACAGATTTTGCAGCTGAAATGGTAAGAACTCTTCCTCCTGAGCTTTGATACCACTTGTAGGATCAATTTCAGACCCAAATGAGTCAATCAGAAGAGGTCTTCACCAATACAAGAGGCGGAAACAGATGTATCGGTGTTATTTCAGCTAATATACATGAGAAATCACTTTAAACTGTCTTTTGATTGATACAATGCTGTAGACACTTCGGCAGAGCTTCGCTACCGGAATCAGAATTGTTACAAATGACTAGACACATCAGGTATTTATAGGAGAGGTAATTCCGCTTGAAACTGCCCAAGTGGAATCTAATTCCGCACGAAATGGCACAAGCGAAATTAACATGTAATTTCAAGCGGAATTAACCACTTGATTTCGTTTAAAATGACACTGTGTCATTTCAAGCGAAATTACCTATAAACACATAATTCTTGTTTTTCGTGCCCTGATCTATTTATACAAATACAAGACTCGATACAAGACGACGTCGACAGACGGATGCACCAACAGCTATCTTGATGTATGTCTAAATTAACTAAAGCAAACTAAAGTGCAAGAAATGTAAATTCAGAATTTTGGCGATTGGTTTTAATTACTAGATTAAACTAAATTAAATTACAAATCAAGGTGGCCACCGTAGCTTACGGTGGCTTGGAATAGCTTACGGTGGGTCTCTACTGCCTTACGGTGGAAGAAAAATGCCGGGGGCTACCGTAATTTACGGTAGGCTTCAGCATGCAATTTTGTTTTCAGCATAACTTTTTCGTTTCAACTCCGTTTTCTTCACCGTTTTCGCCTACGTTCTCGTAATTTCGTCCTCTATAATGCCATCCTCTTAATTCTTCCATACCAATAATTGATTTTTTCCATTTATTCTCCGTCTTTCAATCTCCAATCCAGTCGCGCCTATTCGAAGCTTCATTCCCACACTTTTAAGCCCCAAATGTACCTGAAACACAAGCAACCATAGTTATCTAATTCTAGACAATTACCCGATTAAATGTGGGATTTTAATATTGCTTATACCACTTAAGGGTTGTCCTATGGACTACCCGTCAACAACCCCCGACCATACCCGGGACGGGAGCCGTAAACAATCAAGTGGTACCGGCGGTTATTTTGAAAATATTGCAGCGGAAATTTCTCATCAGGACCATGAGTTAGGAAAAATATCAGAGTTTTAGAAACACCGGAATTTTATTTATAACAAATTGGAATAAAACCTATGTATTACATGGTAGCTTTTAATAGGGCATAAACCCGAATACAAAATTTCTTAATTTTAATTGATAAAATAAGCCACTTCTTTAAGCCTTTTGGTGCCATATCACAACTCTTATTCAGATCTTTTATAATCACCTGAAACATGTTTAAAAACATTTTGTCAGCAGGAAATACTGGTGAGATCATTCATTTTGTATAAAAACACACTTTCTTATAATTACGGCATTAATAGTTTTTACATTTATTTATATCTTACTATTACCCAAAGGTCTTTGTCACTCGGCAATTCCTGTGACTGTGGTCATATCACTATTGATCATTCTCTCAACTAGTGAAGTTTATCAAGTAGGTATACAAAACCCCACATACTGACAATAATTTTTCAGTAAGAATACACAGACTTAATCATTGTAATATATATGTAACAACTGGAAAATATCCAGGGTTTTGCAAATCATTTGAGAAAAAGAGAATGACTCACCTTGTAGGTCTATAGTTCTTGATTTAACATGCCTCCTGATTCTAAGCCTTTTGATAGTTAAGCATCTACTTATAATTCTGAATCTTCTGTAATTAAGCATCTATTTTGATAGTAAATTTATAGTTCTGAGCTTTCTGATAGTTAAACATTTAGTTAACAGAGTAGAATACGTATTAGTGTAAAACCAATTCAAACCTAACGATGGTCACGAGATCAGAACCATAACAGAAGTTAACAAAGTGTAGCCTTATTTAGGCAGCATTTTGGCATTCGTTAGTTGGTTCTCTGGTCGATTGGACAAAATATTGTATCGGTGATTATTGGTTAGAACACCAACGTATAGAGAGAAGAAGAGAATGAATGAGCAAGGAAAAATGAATCCTAAGCTTCCTATTTAAAGCTAAGGAATATGTCTTTCTTTTCTAGGAAGTTTCATATATACCTTCCCAAGATAAGCCTTCCCTAGATACTAGCTACCCATATACACATTTCCTAGTTGTTATCTACCCATAGACACCTTCTTTATATATATATATATATATCTTCTTTATATACCTTCCTTATGTATACCTTCCTTATATACACCTTTCTTATATGTACCTTCTTTATATATACTTTCCTTATATGTTATCTACCCCATATATATCTATTTTTAGATGTTGGGTTATTTAAGGATCTCGTCGCGCCACGCGATGATGACCAAAATTTGGTTTTCTCGTTTTTCGTGCTGGTCTCGTCGTACGCGTTTGGGGTTCTATTACGAATTGTTGTGGATCCTTTTTGAGGGTTGTTACATCACCAGTGACTAAACAAGGACTGGGAGACAAAAGTAATGCAGTGCTGGGGTGGAGGTAGGGTTGGGTTGCCTGTATTATTTCTCTTCTAACTGGTTCCCAAATTTTATATATTACTTTAATCTTGTTTAAATAGAAAAGGGAACAAATGACTTAAATGCCCGTCATATGATTTAAGTTTTAACGTCTGAAATGGATGCTGTTAGAGCTAGTGGCTGAAATCATTATAAAAATAAACGTTGAGGCTTGATTTGTTAAAAGATTCTTTTTTGGACAAAAATACTTAAACTTACTATACCATAGGGGCCAAAAATGTATTTACTCTTATTTAAATCTAGAGATGAATATTAGTTTATGTCAACAACAACAGATAACTTGGTTAATGTATTAAACAAAAGCGAGCTTATCTAAGATACACTGTTCAATCAATTAAACATACTAAGCACTTTAATTTACTAATTTAAATCTTTCATTGGTGGTGATTAATTTAGATGAGTCAATCGTGTCGAGTTGATGAGTTTGCAGGTTGTGGGTTGGCGGTTTGGTGGATTGAAATGTGCAACCTGAATCCAACCCATAATATTATTTGTGTCCAAGACTTCAACTCTAGCCCGCACACACATAAATTTAAATTAGTAAATTAAAGTGCTTAGTATGTTTAATTGATTGAACAATGTATCTTAGATAAGCACGCTTTTGTTTAATACATTAACCAAGTTATCTGTTGTTGTTGACATAAACTAATATTCATCTCTAGATTTAAATAAGAGTAAATACATTTTTGGCCCCTATGGTATAGTAAGTTTAAGTATTTTTGTCCAAAAAAGAATCTTTTAACAAATCAAGCCTCAACGTTTATTTTTTAACCCATTTTTTAATAAGTCACACATGTTTGACAAGTTGTAAGTGGGTTGGTAGGTTGTAAGCAGGATAAAGGCAATGTGTTTAATGGGTGAGTATGAGTGTGACAAGTAGATAATATGGTGTGACAAAACTAACATTATTATAAATTATAATTAACCACATAAAAGACTTTTAAAAAAAACATAATGGAATAGTCGGCATAGTAAATGAGAAATAGGTTTAGGATCTTGTAAAAAAGATGGAATTTATGAGAAGGATAAGAAAGAACATGATGAGGACACATGTCATTATTTAATTTATTATGATAAGGGCAATTAAGTAATTTAATACAAAATCTAATTAAAGATAAAGTTCAAAAACCCACATGCAGGTTTCTCCCGTCTTTCTTAAACGTCAATAACTTTTTATACGTAACTTTAAAAAAAAAATTACAACATAATAATGGGTGGTTTTTATCTTTAATATGTGTACCATATTGCTATACTTATATAGAGAAAAAAAATACGTTTCGATCGGATGTTTAAGTCCATGGTGTTTTGTCTATGTTGTTTTAATTGTATAGTAATTCAAGGTGTTGTGTGTTTACAGTAAAACACCATGGACGTATATAAGGCACCATAAGATTGCAAATACCATTGAATTCAACAAACTACCATTTCCAATGTTATGGTTTCTTATATATGTTCATGGTGTTTTATAAGACATCATAACATTGCAAATACCATTGAACGTATTTGAAATGTTATGGTATCTTATATACGTTCATGATGTTTTACAGTAAAACACAACGCCTTGAATTAGTATACAATTAAAACAACATAGACAAAACACTATGGACTAAAACATTCGATCGAAAAGTAATTTTTTTCTCTATATAAGTATAATAATATGGTACTTATATTAAAGATAAAAAACACTTGTTATTATGGTGTAATTTTTTTTAAAAAGTTACAAATAAAAAGTTATTGACGTTTAAAAAAATGGGGGAGGGGGGGGGGGGAACTTGCATGTGGGTTTTTAAATTTAAAAATGTTAAATTTACCTTTATACCCTTAATATAGAAAATTAATTATTTTAATGGTAAACACTATTTACAAATTTGCCATTATAATCTCAACCATTAGATTATAAATCAAATGGTGTAGATTATTTTCGACATTTCTCACAAAACACACCATTTTTACAATAACCCTACCCATGAGAAATATAAAGAGTTATTTTTGAAAATTAGAAATCTTAAAAAATCGATTGAAAATTGCAAGTGTAATTAAAAAGCTGACCGAAAGTTAAAAGAAAAAACCGATAATCAGCTAGGGTGTGTTCACGGTTTGAACCAAACCGTGAACATCCCTACTAAAAGGATTGCATCAGCTTTAAAGCCGCAAAAGTAAAAAGAGAAAGAACTTTAGAAGAACTAATAAAGTAAAAAAAACGTTGAGGCACATGCAAGGACAACAAAGGAAAGTCTAAAAAAGAAGTTGCATATAGTTTGTTTAATGAACTACAAAAGGTAAAAACCTTTGAACAATATTTTTTATAACAAGTGTCAAAAGCTTTCAAAGGGTAACAAAATCGGAGATCCGGAAAAAAGCCTAAGGATAGACGATGTAGATATCATAATGGCCACTACAAAGTAAAAATACAATATTAAACAATTTCAAAGCCAGTCCCTAGATTCTCTTCAAGATTGGAATGAAAACATGTCTATAACACCTACACCTCCAAATTCGAAAATAGTTGGTTGGGGGTGCTAAACAAAGATAAGGTGTGTAAATCGTCAAGGATGATGGTTAAACTTATTGAAGTTGATATTGGCTCTAGTAAAGCCATCCTCATATGAAGTATGGAGAAGGTAACTGAATACTATAAGAATCTTAAGGAATTAAAGGTTACATATCCAGAAAAACTACAATCTCTAAAAGATTGCTCAAAGACTACGACAAAGCCTTCTACACAAGCAAGACTCAACATCAATTTATCAAATGCAAGAGCTTATATGAACGAGGGGAAAAGAAAGACTTAACCCTCGCACAAGAAGCATAAGGTGAGAAGTTAATTCAATTTGAAGTTGTTAGAGGCTTAGTGTGTGATCAACTAGATAATACGCAACCTTTAAGGCTTCCTTCACTAAACTCAAATGCAATGATCATGCCTAGAAAAGTTAATCCATCAAGATCCAAAATTGTGAAGTGGGGTTGTAACGAAGCAAGTTTTAGGATTACAATTAAATGACAAGAAGAAAGTATTAAGATGTTTAACTATGGAAATGAAATTCTTGGGTTGAACATTGAAGATCAAAGAGATTTGCTGAAGTTGCCTGTCGAAAAGGTGGAAGGTGACAAGTTACCACCGAACATTGAATTATGATTCAAATGCCAAATAAGAGATATGTTGATGAAAAATAAGTGAAGATTGAATAACTAGTTTTGGCATCATCTAACACACCCCAATCGATGGCGGAAACATCAGAGTGAGACAGAATCGAGATTGTAAGAGACTTCATAACGAGTATTTGTGACAAGTATTTAATATGCAAAATTCATTTCATTACTAAAGAAAAGATACAATGTTTGGAAGAAAATTACAACCTCTTGTAACATAGAAATCAAAGTACGATACATGAACTGGAATTTAAAGTGCGTTTCTAGCCGTCCTACTAGATTTCTTTCAACGTGAAGTCATCAAGACCCTGCAATACATATTAAAGTACATGTCAACAAAAAAGAGCGTTGGAGAGCATACAAGTTTTATTTACTAGCATAAGTATAAAAAGTTTAAACAAATCCACATGGCATAATCGTATACTAAGGCATATCATTACAATAATAACATGCATCATATAATGGTCAACCCAAAGATTCCATTAGCGTAATCTTGTCGTCACAACGACAAGACCGTTTTTGTATAACTTACCATGACCACAAGAATACGGGCGGTGTGCTACTCCTATAGCGCTTACATGTTAAGGGAGGTTTGTACGAAGTTAATGACAAAGTATTGTGGAAGAATGGCTTCAAGCATGTATGAATTTCTAAGCATCACGTATTAAGCATGTATAAAGGATTCTTTGTTGGTGTCAAGCATGTTTGTATGTGATTGTGTGAATTTAATTAGTCATATGTGTTGCACCCCAAAAGTGTCGAAAATTAAAAGGGGGGGGGGGGGTCATGTGCACTCACGTTTGCAAAGCTTCCAATCGACGCACGAGTAAAGAATCTTGAGTGTGGGGAGTGTTGAGTTATCCTTCAAGAGGAAAATGGGGGCATGTAAGTTTGGTTGATTAGAGTATGAACATGAATATAGTACGATAAATGACAAGAGTTTACACAAAAAGTCATCTTTGTTTAAGCACTCATTTGGACACCATATCGGGTGTTTCATGGGTACCAAATCGCCCATTGGAAGTCCAAATCATGAGGAAACTTAATCCCAAGATGAATATACCATAATACATCACTTTTAACCATGGGTTCGGTTAAAGTGACGATTCGGTTTAAGGTTTAGGCATGCATGTTTAGTCTATTGTTATTTAGGGAGCCATAAAGATGGTCATGGAAGGAGGTAGGATGATAAACATCTATTGAGCCTCATTGTATGATTCGCCAAAGCACAAGTTTATCATCATAGCTAATAAACTCGGTTGGTTATGAATGATAATAATAAGAACATTAGCCTACTAAATTTACAAACGACCAATTGAGCAAACTAGATGTGTGCATCCTAAACATGGAAACTGTTTGGGGATGTGATGTAGTCTTTTCCCTTTGTTGGAAATCGTTTGAGACATAATAGTATGAACATGAAAAATTAGCAAGTGAGGTAGATGGAATCATGGTTGGAGAACCTAGGTTTCCTTTGTTCATACCTTACCAAAACACAAGTCTTTCAAAATTGAGGATTGGAGACTTGCATTGCTTTCAACACATGAAGGTTGTTTGGAACCTTGTCAAAACAGAATGTTTAGAGGGTGTTTACACCTCTAAAATTTATAGAAACAACCATACTCAAGTTCCTCAACCATGGACTTGGTTAGAAGCAAGGTAGGTACACGATTTCACAAGTTTATAAAAGTTTAAGTAAAGTTTTCTTCAAACCAGAAAGCGTGGGCCTCAAAATGGTGATGTTCCATCTTATTTTACCATGGTAAACTTGTGGAAACACTCCTAGAGGCGTTCTATGCTTTCAAGAAGAAGAAGAAGAAGAAGTGAAGAAACTTGAAGAAAAGTAAGATGAAAGCTCACTGTTGAACTTAGAAGAATCTGCCCTTACCTTGGTGTTTCAGCTGATTATGGAGCGTATTGAAAGTGTTGAGGGTTTGGAAAAGTGAAATGGAGGTGTAGGAGGCTTGGTTATATAGTGGTGAAGTAGGGTTTGAGTTTTAATGGAGTTAGAAGGTGATTGGGGAAGAAAAGAGGTGGAAAAGGTGACTAACCCGTATGCACAAAACAACTATTTGCAGATTATGCCTTCTTGCCACCCGCGACGGACAAAGGGGTAGTCCCTCGCCCCCCGCGAGGATCCCTTTTTCTTGCCCAAGTTTGTTTTTTCACATTTTGGCCCCCAAACTTCTATATGTTCTTCATTTTATGCCCAAAGTTGTGTTTTAACATGTTTTTAAGTATGCAATGCGTCTGAAAGTAAGGTTTACGTATTACGTATGTATGAATAAAGATTTGAACGTATAAATAGTCTTCGTTTGCATGTAATTATGTATTAATGCTCGTTTTGCGTATGATACAAGTATAAGTATAAAAGATGAATTTCATTATGATCGAAGTCTCAGATTAAAAGTTTAGAAGTGAATTACGAGTACAAGTTTCCAAAAATAGAAATACGAAAAAAACATTTTAAATAAGGAAAGTATAGAAATGCGAAGCGTTACATCATCAGTTCAAGGGGAGATTATTGAACCTAAAAAAGAATTGATTAACCAAAATTAAACAACTAATTAATATTTGTTGTTCTCCATAGAGAATGAAGATTTGAATCAAGTGTGAAAGAACTAGTGGATCAAACAACTTACAACTTATAAAGATAAAGACAAAAGCTAATGAGAAGAATTGTTAGTAAAGGAACAAATGTTGGCCATAAACAACAGTTGTTTTGTAGGACATGTGTTTTAGCTTATTGTAACAATCTTTTATGCAAACAATCGTTTGTAAGAGTACCAGTTGTTTTATAACAACTAATAATCATTTAGTATTTTGATTGTTAAAGGCTGCTTTCTAGGTGATGTCAGGAGATGTCATTTAGTGTATAAATAGATCATGACTATGCCATGATCTAGAAATTAGTTATTCATAGATTGAAAGTATAATTGTAGATCATTAGCTGAGAGGGAGCTTGTAATATTTGATTCAATGATTTGAGAATGTGTGATGACTTCTTTGCTATTTGATTGATTATTATTCTGCTACTTAGTTCTAATAAACATGAATTGTTACTATTTCATTAACCAAAACACACACTCAGATCTCAATAAGTTTCATTTCTTAAATTTTCTATTTCAAAAGTTATGAAAGCCATAGATATTGTAGATTTGGCTTTGGTAACTTTGATTGGTAATTTATCTCTTGCATGATGGTACTACCGAGCTTATACTTTCAAATATAAGTCTCGGGGTATGTTTAACCTTGTAAGAAGATTTATACTTGAAGTATGGATTTCATTTAAGAGATTTTTAACTCTACTTTAAGGGAAGGGCGTGCATCCTGCTCTTGCAAGTAAGCTAGTGGGAGATGTGCATCTAATATGGTCTCCCCATTTTTATACGGTGTATGAAGAGTTTAGGGATAATTTTCCAGGTGTGGTCTTTCCTATTTCAAGATGGGATGCCCTAATTATTTCACCACTCGAATAACTTCAAATATTGCTTATTAGATCAAGGGGCTTTAAATGTAAGATCCCGACTTACATAACTAAGAATTTTTAAAAACTTTTGCATTTTTATACAAGTAATGCAATTAATGCATTACTTAAACAAAAGAATTATGAAAAAAATTCATAAGTATTTAAACACTTTAACACTTCAACACGTTAACACATTCATAACTTTTGAAAACACTTATAAGATTCATAAGTATTTCCGTTCGAAAAATAACGAAACTAAAGCGGAAGCTTAAACTTCGGTTGTGTTCGTTTCGTCCATTATGCTTGATCTTCATCCGTAAAGCCCTAGCTAACACATATACACCAATAACAACTTATATGTTAATTATATGGTGCTTAGACATGGATTAACAACTCAAATTTAACAAACAAACATACAAAAATTTAATTGACTGAACCCGCCGTAAGCTACGGTTTATAAGTCGTAACCTACGGCACCCTTAAACAACAATAAGCAGACAACGTCTGCCGTAGCCTACGGTAGTCAGCCGTAGGTTACGGCTCGCTGCTGAATTGTTTTACTGTTTTTCCCTTTTGTACGAAAACTCGCATATCTTTTCGTACACTTATCCGTTTAACCTCAAATTTATTTCTATGTGATTGGAAATTAATTGCCCACGTTTTAGATTCAAAATACGCAACCCGGAATAAAGAATTTTGCACTTTAAGCCATCGGCTCACATTTAATTCATGTGATTATTCGACCCGTTATCATATTTAGTTATACTAACTGTTGGATCATTGTGCGACCTCAACGAGTCAATCAGAAGACTTTTAATCCATATCAAAGGCGGAATCAATGATACAAACTTGATTACAGCTTGATTCACGTTTATAATCACTTGTTTATTGATTTCACAGCTTTACAGATCAGTTGACAGTTTGGCAGCACCTCGGCTCTGAAATCCGGATTGTTACCAATGACAACCATGCTCCACTATATATAGAGAACTCATTTCATACGAAATGATCATGAACCATTTCGAGCGAAATGGCTTTGTTCCATTTCGTACGAAATGCTTCTTGTTCATTTCGTGCGAAATGACCCTTTTACATACAAACCCTAATTTCTAACCTATTGAGCACTGGTTTATCCTATCTAGGCACAAGACTCGAAACAAGACGAAGTTAACAGACATTTATGCACCAACAGACTCCCCCTTGGATGTTGACGAAGTCTTCGGCATCGAGTCTTCAGTCTTGATCAGTCTTTTCTTTCTTACCAAACTGTTTGACACTATAAGCATCCTTTAATCTCTTTACCAGCATCAGCAGCTAGCACTCGAACCTGACTTTGACATTCTTCAAACTCCCCCTTGAATGTTGATCCAGAAACTTTTAGACTCCCCCTTATGATAGGTTGGGATCGAATTCTGGCTCAAACTTTGTTCAGACTTAGCCATGGGGATCTTGCTTTGCTGCTTTCACAGGTTCAAACCTGTTCCCTGCTTCTTAGAAATTTGACATTATAATCTATTCTCCGTTTAAACTTCATTTGTTGTTTTTATCAGTTTTTTTTTTATAATCCACTTAAGTATCTAGGTCCAAGTTAATGACCCTAGGCACTTAATTTGTCTACCAAGTCCAACTTAATGACCTTGGATGACCTGAAACGAAACTAAACTGACTTTTGTTCAACATTTTTCAAAACATTTTTCTGAAAATTACAAGTTTCAACTTAATGAACTTGTTTTGATTTTTCATATTTCACAAGTTTAACATGATAAGCTCCCAACTCTTCTGTCCAGCTTAGAAACTTCCTGCATCTACTTCAAACTGCGAGTCTGAAGATCAGCTTTCCACTTTGGTTTGTCGGAAAAATAAAGTAGAAATGTAAAATCTTTTTTGATTTTGAATAAAGTTTCTATACTAGAATGCTAAACAAAAACGAAAAGCAGTAAATGTAAACTATTTACAAACATATTTTTGGTAAGCGTGTTAGGGAATCATATCAGCTGTCGACAAGTCACAAGTACCGTTAAGCTTTGATTTGATACTCAGAATTAAACAATTCGCTTAGATTGTTGATATACTGATCCTCTTAAGTTGTCAAACAAATTTCAATCTGTTCAGGATACGAATTTAGTGTTTTAAGAGACTTAGCTTATACGCGTGTACCACCTCAGAATATACTCCCGTATCCAGACCACTATATTCAGTCTTACAGGTGAGTGCACACTAGTAATATCTGTAAGGGGTTAAGTGTTGAGGCCATGAGAGCTCAGGCTATTGCTTTCGCAAAATCAGAGAGATGATGGCTCAATTTTAGGTGGGTCCCCTTTGGGGATCTTCTTTTACAACAGCACATGATTAGCATTTTTTCAATGTTTCATCATTTTTTATGCTGAGGACGGGCTTTATGATTAAAGCTGTGGAAAGTATTATACGAGGACTAGGCTATTTCTCCCACAAAATCAGAAGTCCTGGTATAATACCCCAGATATTACCACGTACAAAGACCTAGTATGTCAGAAATAGAGCCTTTAAAACAAGATTTCGGGGGTTACCCATATATCCAAGAGATGTTCCCCACGTAAAAACAAGTAATGATTTAGGTTTATATCCCTAACAAACCTACTAAATGTGTAAAAACCTATTGGCATATCATCAGCGAGACTGCTTAACACATTTAATCTTTCCATATCTTGAGCATACTGCAACTGTCAAGCTGATGTACTATCATTTTCCCTTTTTACACAAGCTCTTTTTCGGTTTTCCAATGTTTTTTTTTTAATTTTGAAATATCTCATGTTTTTGGATTTTTGAAAATTTTTACTGTTTTTGTATTTTCTGAAAATATAACCTACCTCCCCCTAAATACCAAAACAAGTAAAAAATCGACAAACCAATGCATATTGCTTTTCAACATCATCTACAGTGGTACCTTCATCTACGCCAATAATCTCCTCCGACACCGATAAAAGCTTCATACCGTTCAATTTTAAAAGATATTGAAAACGAGTTTTATCAAAAGCTTTGGTATGTAAATCAGCTTTTTGTTCGTCAGTGTGGATTTTCTCAATTCGTATCAACTTCTTCTCGAAACAGTCTCGGATGAAGTGATGACGAATTTCAATATGTTTCGTTTTAGCGTGATGAACATGATTTTTTGTTATGTTTATAGCTGCCTCATTATCAACAAAGATAGGGGTGTTAAGAAATTGCAAACCGTAGTCTCGCATCTGTTGCTAGATCCACAAGATCTAAGAGCAGCAACTGCTAGCAGATACATACTCGGCTTCACATGTGGATAAAGCGACAGAGGTCTGCTTCTTGCATTGCCAGGTGACCAATCGTGATCCAAAAAACTGGCACCCCGCTGTTGTTGACTTAGCATTAACTTTACAGCATCCGAAATCAGAATCAGAATACCCTTCGAGCGTGAAATCGCCTTCTCTTAGATACCACAACCCCAGTGATGGAGTTCCTTTCAGGTAGCGCAATATCCTTTTCACAATCACCATATGCGAAGCTCTGGGGCTTGACTGAAACCGCGCTGCGAGGCAGGTTGGATACATGATATCGGGTCTAGAAGCTGTCAAGTACATCAGCGATCCGATCATGGAACCATACATTGTTTCATCTACCTTCTCTCTGGTGAGATCAGGGTTTATCCCATGGTTCGTCGCTAATGGGGTGGAAGCTGGAGTAGTCCTGGACATCCCAAATTTCTCTAAGATATCATGAACATACTTCGTCTGATGTATGAAAATTCCCTTAGGTAGTTGATCAACTTGAAGTCCCAAGAAGAATTTCATCTCACCTATCGATGACATTTCAATTTTTTGCTTCATAACTCTTTCAAAATCTTTGCACAGATTTTCATATGTTGACCCAAATATGATATCATCCACGTATATCTGAACTATCAGAAGATGTCCGTCGACTTCTTTGGTGAAGAGAGTGGCATCCACTTTTCCACGGATGAAGCTGTTTGCAAGCAAATGTTGAGACAATGTCTCGTACCAGGCTCTCGGGGCCTGGTGTAAACCATACAGTGCTTTATCCAGTAAATAGACTTTGTCTTTGTGGATTGGGTCGGTGAAGCCCGGTGGCTGTCCGACATATACCTCCTCTTTTACCTTCCCGTAGAGAAAAGCCGATTTAACATCTAGCTGAAAAACTTTAAAACCTTTCCAAGATGCAAATGCTAGGAAGATTCTGATCGCTTCAAGTCTAGCAACTGGAGCATACACTTCAGTGAAATCTATACCCTCCTGCTGACTAAAGCCTTGGACTACGAGTCGAGCTTTGTTACGAATAATAACCCCTCGATCGTCTCTCTTACACTTAAATACCCACTTGGTATTTATCTTTCTGTGACCATCAGGAAACTCTACCAATTTCCACACTCCCAACTTCTCAAACTGACTCAGCTCCTCTTGCATCGCGTTGACCCAAGAATCTTCAGTTAGTGCTTCCTTATATGTTCGCGGTTCAATCTGCCAAATAAAACAACTAAGTGAAAAATCTGTTGTTAACGGAGCAACTGTAGAATAAAAACAAGTAAGGCCTTGGTCAATTTGTCATCTAGTACGAACGCCTGATTGCAATTCTCCAATAATCAGCTCTTCTGGATGGTACGAAAGAGTTCTCGGCATCACCTCGCCTGGAACATCTACCTCGCCTTCCAAATTTTTGACATTCTGATTTGCACCTTGTTCACTCACTGGAATTGTTTGACTTGAAATCTGGATCTGCTCCCCTTCAGAATCTGAATCACCAAGATCAAATACAGGCCTATCATCAGATTCTAGATTATCGTTTACTGCCGTCTGATTGTCAAGAGTTTGTTGAATATCATCATATTCTCCAGCATTACTTGGACCAGCTTCATAGTCATTGGAAGCTTGATATTGACGTCTAGATGACTCAGCTGGGAATCTTTCTAGTGAAGCTTCATATTCTCTCAGAATATCCAACTCGTCAAAGAAATCTGGTTCTTCTTCTATGTTGAATGAATCCCACAGAGTATCGTAATTGAAACGCCGTGAGTCGCTGGGATTCTGAGATGGCATGGTATAACTTTGACACTCAACATTATGTGCTTCGATGATCCGCTTCAAGCTTGGAACAAAGACTCTTTTTAATGGACTTGCATAACCCACGAAAATTCCTTCAATGCTCTTTGGACCAAATTTACCATAAGGTTCTAAAACTGTGCAGGGAGACCCAAACGGTTCCAGATACTTCATGTTAGGTTTGCGGTTGTTGATCAGCTCAAAACATGTCTTGTTGAATTTCTTCACTGTAAGAACCTGGTTGAGTGTATAGCAAGCGGCTGATACTGCTTCTGCCCAAAAGTTGACAGGTAGTTTCGAATCAGCAAGCATCGTCCTGGCCGTTTCAATTAGGGTCCTGTTCTTTCTTTCAGCTACTCCATTTTGTTGTGGAGTATAAGGAGTACTAAATTCTTGCAATATACCTCTCTCATCACAATATTCTTCCATCTTGTTGTTCTTAAACTCTGTACCGTTGTCACTCCTGATTCTTCTGATTCGAGTTTGGTACAAGTTTTCATTTTTTCTGAACAACGTCATCAAACTTTCAAATGTCTCATCTTTTGTCTTCAGAAATGATACCCACAAAAATCTCGAGTAATCATCTGTTACTACTAGACAATAGAGATCACCTGTTATGCTTTTGACATTCACTGGACAAAAAAGATCCATATGGAGTCTCTCTAACGGTCTTGAGACTGAGTTAACTTTCTTTTGAGGATGTGATTTCTTCTTTTGCTTGCCTTTGATGCAACTAATGCACTCCCCCTCAAGATGAAAACCTTTCACATGAACACCAATTACTAAATCGTTATGCACCAGGTGATTCATTTTTCGTAGATGAATGTGACCCATCTTTCGATGCCACAATTGCGATTCTTTTTCCGTTGCTCTTGACATAAAGCAGTGAGCCTGACCCGTGGTAGTAGTTGCTACGCTCATGTCCAACACGTACAGATCATTGACTCTAGGTGCTCTCATAATAACCCATTCTTCGGGAACAACAAATCCTGGTTTCAATATCAAACATTCCTTATCCATAAAATGCGTTGTATACATACGATCACAGATCTGAGAAATGCTCAGAAGATTATTTTCAAGCTCGGCGATGTAGTTTACTCTTTCAAACGTGACAATACCATTCGATAGAGTTCCTTCACCAACTATTCGACCACCTTGATTTCCTGCAAATCCCACATATCCTCCATTAAACCCTCGAACATCGTACAGTAGGGTCTTCTTTCCCGTCATGTGCCGAGAAGCTCCACTATCCATAATCCAACGTGAAACGGATCTTGGAAGCTCCTGCATATATCACAAACACTTAGTTAGATTTTGATGCCACCCAAGCCTCTTTTGACTCAAGTAGCTTGACTTTGAGGTGTGTTTTTGCAGTATATAGTGGCGGAAATTTTTTGTCATTCATCTTTAAGCTCTCTTCAGACCCAATCTCAACCTCTTTGTATAAAAAGAAATCATTTTTAGGAGGTTGACCAGATGATTGGTCTTTCTTTGGTACATCCTTCTTTTCAGAAGTAGTAGACTTTTGTTTTTCAAGTTTCTCATAGTAATCCACAGGTACATACATCTTCTCAGTTGAAGATGATGATTTTGCAGTCTCAGACACCTTTGGTTTTGGAGAACTTGTTTTCTTTACTTCTGATTTTAGCTTCCAAGTTTGTTGAGATGAAGCAACTCGTTTGTAAAATTTATCAGTTTTAGTTACTACATTCTTTACAGGTTCAGTTTTGATTTTGTGTTATCATTTTTCAAAACTTTCTTCTCAACAACCATTTGAGCTTTTCCTTTTGCATCAACTTTCCTTTTCTGACTCTCAACAACTTCAGACTTAGGTTTTAAGTTGGTGCACTTTCGTGCAATGTGTCCAACTTGATTGCATTTAAAACATGTTCGGGTGTCAACAACCTGACTTGTCCCTTCAGTCTGAGGCTATGAGGCCTTCTTTTCAAAAAACTCTTCATTTGATTTTGAAAAAATCTCAGATTCTTGCTCGGAATGAGAATTCGAGCTTTTCACAAACACTTTTTTCTCGACAAACTTCTTGTTTTGAAAGTTCCTTCTTTGATTATTCTTACCACCCTGATAACCACTCGACCATTTGTTTTTATTGTTGTTAGAAAAACGCGGCGGTACAACAGGTTTTTTGTAGTAATCTTTATCTTTTTCAAAGTTTAATTGCATTTGGGAACGTTTCAAACCTTCGATTTCACAGACATCAATCTCAACTAGTTTAAAAACATTTTTCAATTTGTCGACATTCACATTTTCCAATGGAAATTCAAGATCCGAATACAACTTATCCGATCCCGACATCTTGTACATCACAAGATTAGGTTCTTCATTTAGGTTGTTTTTGGATGTTGATTTCGGAATATATTTGTCTAAAAAGCATTCTTCATCCTCAGTTGAGTCACTTTCAGATTTCAACACATTTTTAACCATACTTTTAACAACTTCGGACTGAACACTGTCTTCATCGGATGATGAAGTGAATGTGACATCTATTGATTCTGAAAGTTTAACCTCATTTGTTTCATTATCATTAACCAACCCGGACTTTTTCTTAGAAAAATTATTCAATACTGGCGGTGGAACCTGATGATACCCAACCCCAGTTCCGTCCGAATAAACATCTTCGCCAGCTTTATTCTTCCCGATTGGTTTAGGAACAATATGTTGAAGAACAAAACCTGCGGAGTTGTAACTGTTGAGCTTCAGATTGATGCGTTCATTTTCAATCTTAGCTTCCTGAACTTGAAGCTTCAGATTAGCAATCTCATCCAACTGTTGGTTGATTTGCCTCTCTTTCGACTGAAGTACTCCTGTCAGTTGGAGATTTTCTTTGATTGTTTTATCATTTCTTTCATCAGAATCTTTTGTTGTTATTTTTAGCTTCTCATAATTTTCCGAAAGTTGACGATTTTCATGAATTAATTTTTCATTTTCTTTCCATATCTTTAGCATACTGCAACTGTCAAGCTGATGTACTATCATTTTCCCTTTTTACACAAGCTCTTTTTCGGTTTTCCAATGTTTTTTTTTTAATTTTGAAATATCTCATGTTTTTGGATTTTTGAAATTTTTTACTGTTTTTGTATTTTCTGAAAACTCGGGCTTGGAGCATTTTCATTTGTGTTGTTTATTGTAGCTTCTCCTGAGCCGCTAGTGTAAGCAAACACATCACTGAACGGATTTAGAAAATCATCACCCATCTTTAAGTACCAGAAACAATTAACAAACACTTAAATTTTTTTTTGTGATTTTAAAACTGAAAATAACTTTTCAAGCGAAATGGATTCCACGCGAAACGGATTTCACACAAGCTGGTAGGTTTCAAACGAAATGAATCAGCTTCAAACGAAATGGTCTTCAAGCGAAATGAGCTTCACACGAAAAGAACTTCAAGCGAAATGGCCCAACAATGTCTGATTCGTACGAAATGGAAGAATCCTACAAACAAAATGGCACTTTGGTACGAAATGAGGTATTTCGTACGAAATGAAGATCCAAAAGGTTGATTCCGTGCGAAATGAAGTTACATAAGGTTTAATCCGTGCGAAATGAAGATCCAGACAGTCTATTCCATGCGAAATGATGATGACGTCAACCAATTGGCCACATTTTTGTCAAATTGATCTGGTTTTAGGTCGATTTTAGGTCCAATTCTTTCAAGGATTGATTAATACTGTATTTCGCGTGTAATGTGTGAAATTCAAGCCATTTTAACCGCTAAATCCTGATTAATTTTGAAAATTGTGATGAAGAATGAGTAGAAGAAAGAAATTCTGGTGAAAACAAGCTGAATCAGTATGAACTCTTCTTCCTGTGCTCTGATACCACTTGTTGGATCGTTGTGCGACCTGAACGAGTCAATCAGAAGAGTTTTAATCCATATCAAAGGCGGAATCAATGATACGAACTTGATTACAGCTTGATTCACATTTATAATCACTTGTTTATTAAATTCACAGCTTTACAGATCAGTTGACAGTTTGGCAGCACCTCGGCTCTGAAATCCGGATTGTTACAAATGACAACCATGCTCCACTATATATAGAGAACTCATTTCGTACGAAATGATCATGAACCATTTCGTGCGAAATGGCTTTGTTCCATTTCGTACGAAATGCTTCTTGTTCATTTCATGCGAAATGACCCTTTTGCATACAAACCCTAATTTCTAACCTATTGAGCACTGGTTTATCCTATCTAGGCACAAGACTCGAAACAAGACGAAGTTAACAGACATTTATGCACCAACACTAACTACATTTTTATGGTAAGGATCAAATCCATACAGATTTTAACCCTCATCTGGGTTTACTAAACTTGCGTTTATGCTCCTGTTTCCCAGTTTGCGTTTTCGCATTTATTTTCACCCGTTTGATTACTTTGTCAAACAAAGACTTATTTTGACCCATATCTTAGTTTCACCATTCATAACATGCGTTCCTACTTTATGAATTTCATTTATATATCGTCACAACGTCAAATGTGATGGATCGTGATAGGAAAAATCATTATATTCCCATTCTACTACCAAGTTCGACATTTTTACGAAAATGACCCATTATGTAGCTTTAAGCCAAAATGGTTTAAGCCATCCACTTTATACTACCGTAAGGATTGACCGAATTATAAAACTCATTATTAAACCACCCTTAAAGGTCGTTTGCCCGGTTTGTTATTCGAGGACGTTTTTGTCAATTTTAGTCCTTTTAGCCACGAAAGGCATTTAGAAGCTTATTTTGATTAAACGGGCATTTTTAACCCATTTTCTATTTAAATATCATTGTGTTCCTAAGAACATAATATCTCCCATTTAAATTATTGGATATACCTCACTTTAGGTAATCCATTGTCCACCCATGACTCGTTTAACTCTCCTCGGCCCTAAGACCTCATTGAGAGTTTGACCTAGGGGTGTGCAAAAAACCGAATTAACCGAACCATAATCGAATTAACCGACAAAACCGAACCAAAAAAAATGAACCACATAAAAAATCGGTGGGTCGGTTAATGGTTTTTTTTTAAAAACCGAAAGTAGCGGGTCTGTTATGGTTATCATTTTTTCCATAACCAGCATAACCGAACCGAACCGACATGTAATAATTTTTATAGGATTTAGGACATTTCACCATATTTTTAATATTTGATGTTGCTAATTGAAGATTTTTAGTATTTATAGGTTATTCATATTTTTAAAAATTAAGTTATTTTTAGCTAAGCAAAATACACGGTTAACCACCCATAATTGACCCGCTAAAACCATCAAAACCGAATAACCATAACCACCATAACCGATCGGTTATGGTTATGGTTATCCATTAACCGATATCACGGTTATGGTTAGGGTTATGGTTTTAGATCAAAACTGATCCAAACCGACCTATGCACACCCCTAGTTTGACCTATTAGACATACCTGGCTTGGGTCAAAGCATTGACCCGTTTTAATACCTTGCCTTATTAGTTGCTAATTAATTGTATCGCAATTCCATACGCTATTCACCCCTGTGAGTATAAGACTCAACAAGCAAACATTAATCGTTATTGTCATCACCATTTAACCCGTTCGGCCTAAATGACCGAATGTTATATATATATATATATATATATATATATATATATATACTACAGAATGATATTTATTTACCATTTCACGCATTTGACCCGTTAGATGTCGTTCCTTTACTCGTTTGACCCATCTTGGCTTACGCCATACGGTATCTTTTTAGAACATATCATTTATCCATCAACACGTGACTAATTTACCGTTTTACGCCTTTTACCTATTATGGCTTACACCATAAAGTAACTTTGCATAACTCATTGTGTATTTGTCAACACGTGACCAATTTACCGTTTTACCCTTTTTACTCATTATGTATGGTTTCCTTACCATGTTTATTCGTTTCGACCCATATTAATTCGCGTCAGAACATCATATTTCAAGTATTCATTTCAAATGTTAAATCGTTTTGTCCTTAATAAATGCATAAGTAAATGTTAAATTTTAAAGATTAAAGCTTAACTTACCTTGCATCCGATTATGCTTTTCCCGCGTACTTGATCCGTTTGACCCGCTTCTTCCCAAGCTTGCACCTAACTTGTCAAGCGTCAAACTATCATTTATCATTCGCAAGATGGTTAGATTAGTCATCAATTATCACGACTATCCAACCTTACGGATTTTTTATCAAAATTATCATTCAATCTTATTGTAGGCTAGTTTGACTTTTAAAAGTCAACTGCCTATTAACATATGCAAATGCACAATTAAGTTCAACAAACTCATTTAGGCATTTCATTAAATACTCGATAGGCGTTATCCTTAGGCTACTATTATAACTACGTTCCCCAACCAAGTTCATGCAATTGTTAACATCAAGTTAGCATAGTTTCTACCATCATATGCTAATCTATCAATCATTATTCAAGAACTTGGGATTGTTTCATTACCACAAAACAACCCATTGCGTCATATGTATGAAACTACCCGAACATCAAACTTAGTCAAAGACTTTAAACATTTATATACACATGATGATTTCAAGCATCTATTAACATGAATATAACATCAATTCCGTCATCTCATGCAAAATCCATTTCATGGAAACTATGAACATATACTCAAACTCATAAATTGTTCAAGTATCTTCCTATTACTACAATCCATGATGATTTTAAACATAAGTATATCATCAACTTAATCATATTATCAAAACCCACTTCATAATCTACTTTTTAATCACTTACAAGTAATTCTTACATCAAATATTACAAAATTTCATTATGTCTAATGAAATTAAGCATACATATACACTGAATTTCATCTTTGGATCATAATCCAACAATCTAATTGCAAGTATTCTACTTGTCTCAAGTTAAGACTTTCACCAATCTAGGTTTTTATACATACCTTATGACCCCCTAGTTTAGGTGATCGTTAATTCATGTTCATTCATGAGTTTGAACTCCAATTTCCCCTTCAAATTTTATGATCTTGGTTGAACAAGGGTTTCCCCTTGTCTCCACCTCTTGATGATCGACATACACACACACACACACACACACACTATGTATGTGTTATGTCTAAATTTTTGTTTTTAAAACACAAGTTTCCTTTTTGATAACTTTGGTCCCTCAAGTTTGAGATTTCAATTATAAATGGATATACTCCAATATCTATCACTTAACAATACGAATAATCAACTAAGTTAGTTATTCCTAGTTGCCTACTTCCCCTCAATTATCAACAAACATGATAATTTAATTCACTAAGTTTCGGGGATGCTACAACCCGACTTAGATCATGTGTCGATTGTCTCGGGCCTTTTATAAACTTTATTCTAAAAGACATTCATCTATCTTTTATTTAACATTAGGTTTATTTAATTAAATCTTAATGTTTACCGTGTTAGTTTTTACCACTAATAGTATTTTACCCACTCTTTAATATTAACGTGGTTTGATTACCAACCCCGTTTTTGGGGTGTTACAAGTCTACCCCCCTTAAAGAAGTTTCGTCCCCGAAACCTTTCTTACGTAGTTCATTGAGCTTGACCTGATGAACTTATTTTTGGTGATCATTTGAGCATTGCTCACATTTTAAAAATTTATTAGTCTTACTAGGAGGGCATGGTAATGTCTTTTGGCTCCAAGGTGTATGCGCCTCTCATGTGTAAGGCCTCATTGGCCGTTACTTTCATCTTATGTCCCTTATCTTTATCGTTTACTTGACCAAGTCTCCTTTTGGTCACTTGGTCATACGAATTTGTCAACATGCTTATTTTGTGCTATTCCTATAATGATAAGCGTATTAAAGAAGCTCTAAATTTAAATTTGACCTTGATTGCCTTGCCGGATAGACTTAGCAATCACTGATTACCTTATACCCCATTGCTCGAGTATACCAACATTGCCTTCCTGAAGCTTACAAGCATTCATGACCCCTATCCCATAGCTCGCTCTACTATGTGATCATATACCATGTTATTTTTCTTGACCGTGATTGCATCACGTCATGTTTAAGTTTATATCAATATTTTCGTTTTCGAAAATTTTCTTTTCGAATTTTTCGTCTTTTACCTATTGGTGTCAAGGCCTATTTCTTTTAATATTAACTATTTCCCAATCCTTCTCATACTATTTATATTTGTTTAAACGTTGTTTCTTACTAAAACTAAATTTTAGTTCAACGTCTTCTCTTTAACTTGTGTCAATTACTCGCATCAAGAAATTGATAACCTAGTATTTCTTCTTTTACTTTTCTTATTTTACGCGAGGAATCGTAACCGGTTCTCTCGCTTTGCCTAAATAACCCGTAAGCCCTTTCAGTTAGCCTCGTAGGCTAAATCTTTAGGCTTTCACCTCTTTAAGGTGAGGCTTCTAAGCTCCATTCCTCTCGATTCATGACATGAAGGTCATTTTGGTCCCGTAGACCTTTACACTATTTATAACCCGAAGCTCATGGTGATCCCGTAGATCATCCCTTTAACCTTGTCATTCTTTAAATGTATTTGGTGTTAACACACTCATTTTATGGTTGAAAAGGAAATCATTTGCCTCGTATTTTCTTTTATCTGTCAATCATGGCCCTTTCGACCATGAAGGCTAATTTATTTCTATTCGAACTATGGTACATGGCCATGTTTGATCCATATTGGCAATAACTCCGTTTCTATGACTCCGTGAGTCATTTATGCGTTGTTTTGTTTCACGCTTCCCATTACCCGGTTTGCATTTATATTTATCTCCCATTACGTTCCATTAAATGGGCTCGTTATTCTAATGTATCACGCTCCTGTTACCCGGTTTGAGCTTACATTTTGTTACAACCCATCACCCGGGTCCTTTATTCTAATGTTCTAACGGTTACCCAGTTTGCGTTTTGGTTTACATTGATTCTTGTCCCATTACCCAGGCTCGCTAGTCTAATGTAATATGCTTCCGTTACCCGGTTTACGTTTACATTTCATTTTTCAATCAAACATTATACTTCATTTGACCTATTGACTTGTTCGTGTGAAACCATCACTTATGAACGATCAAACATTATATTCTATTTGGCCCGTTTGACTTGTTCGTGTGAAATCCATCACTTATGAATAATCAAACATTATATTCTATTTGACCCGTTTGACGTGTTCGTGTGAAATTCATCACTTATGAACAATCAAATATTATATTCTAGTTAATCCATTTGACTTGTTCGTATGAAATCCATCACTTATGAACAATTAAACATTATATTCTAATTAACGTGTTTGACTTGTTCTTGTGAAATCCATCATTTATGAACAGTCGCGTCGTATTGGCAAACTTTCATACGCCGTGCGCGCTATAGCGGTGCCCATGCGCTACCCGCGCGCGCAGACCAGGCCACCTACCTAGACATGTGGCATGTACTGGTGTGTGCAAAGCGTGATATATTTTTATTGATATTTTAAGCCCATTTTACACATTAGTCAAGTTTTAAATTTATAAAACACGATATTTTACTAACACTAGACACACACTTGGGCAAGTGCACCCATCGTGAGTGTAGTATAGCGTTGGTAAGATACCGAGGTCGTCCAAGGACACAAGAGCTTTTAGTACCGATTTATCCTCAACGTCTAATCAATCTAAATTTTTGAGAAAAGGTTTTAAACATGAAAATAAAAACTAAAAATGCAGAAATAAAAATAAAATAAAAACAGATAGACAAGATGAATCACTTGGATCCGACTCGCCTTTAATGTATCCTTTGATGATTTTTGCACTTTCATACTTTTTAAGAGATTATCTTATTTATAGTAGTAGACCCCTCTTTTGAACGTGACGTTACCCTCAACCTAGTGGTTTGAGTCAGCAAGGATACAATCCCAAAGGGTTGGAATATCGAAAGATAATTAATTAAGTTATTAATGCGAAAAGTGGTAGGCCCCTCTTTTAAACGTGACGTTACCTTCGGCTAAGTCGTTTGAGTCAGCAGGGATACAATCCCAAGTAGCTGGTTTAATGTATTAATAGTAGTTTACATATGAGGGGATCAAGCCATTCACACCCCCGCCATCCAATACCAGTGGGTATTGAAGGAGGTCTTAGTAAGCTTGACCCAGGTCCTTGCAGGATCAATACACTGAACAAGGCAAGAACCTTAATAAACCATTCCCTTAACCCCCGACCAGGTAGCCAACTTGCCTCTATATAGACCGTAGAGACATGAATGGTGTAAATCTTTTACTTTATATAGACAGTAAAGTAATGCCAAGACACCACAGACAAATGATAAAGAAAATTCACCTTCAACATAAGAAACTAGTTATTAAAGTCATTAATACAAAACCAAATAAAAAGTGCCGAAAGATTAAAAATCAAAAGTAATACATAAAAGATTTGTCTTCACCAAGTGATGTAAGAGTCTTAGCCAAACATGGCATTTGATTGGCAAGAACTCTTACGATCAATCTTAGATCCCGAGACTACTACACACTCTAAAGATGGATAATGGATGAGGGTGGTGGGTGTTGGTGGTGGAGTGGTGGCAAAGTGGGAGAGTAGTGGTTTACCAAGGGATGCCTATGAAGTGAGCCAAGCACCCCTATTTATAGCCTGCACAGAGCTCTGGCCACGGCCCTGTGTCCAGCGGGTACGCTCCCGTGGCCAGCCTTTTCTCTTCCTTCATTAAATGCGTTTGTCAGCAGAGGGCCGCACACGGCCCCGTGTCCAGCGGGCACGGCCCCATGAGCAGAATCGTATCTGTACTATCAAGATTTTGCAAGATTCTGCGTATCTTAGCGTTGACCACGCCCCGTGTTGAGCTGGGCACGCCCCCATGGTGGGCGTAGAAGCTTCCATAGCTTTGTCTTTTCTGCAGGCACCTGACCACGCCCCTGTGTCCAGTGGGCACGGCACCGTGGTCAGTCTTATGTTTCTTTGTTTTTGCTTTGGGGATGCTTCCGAGGGGTTGGGCATGTCACGTTTATTCCTTTTATTTGTATTTATGTTGGTTTTGGCTGTATATTTGTTCCTTTTGCTCGTTTAAGCTCATTTGGTCCTGTAAATTCAAAAGGAAGACAAAAACACACTTTTTCCAACATTAGTACTTAAAAGGGTTAGTTTTATGCCTCATTTGATGTAATTTATATGTTACATTTTGCACACATCAAATACCCCCACACTTGAATCTTTGCTTGTCCTCAAGCAAAACTCTTTAATATGTGGCTTACACACCCAAATGGAATAGGTAGAAGAGAAGTTTTGGGCTTGTCTTGAGTGTCGGGAATCCAAGATCTTTATTGGGTTTTATTTTTATTCTATTTACAATCCTATTCGTTATGATTTATTTAGAACATTTCATAAGAAAAAAAATACTTATTTGGGCATAACATGCCTCTTTAAAATTTCCTTTATATACAAGTTCACATACCTCACGGGAGATCACTCAACGCTCGGCCTAATATATATTTTTGTGAAACACTCGAGACTGAAATGGAACTTACTTCTACCATATGCTTGCCAAGCAATCAAACCTCCTCCTTTTTAACTAAAAACATTCGTAAATATCAAGAGGACTTTGGGAAAGGGTTAGGCTTGGGCTAAGGGTAGGTGGTTTTGGTTAGTGGTTAGTAAAAAGGGCTAAAAGCGTAAAAAGAGTCAGTCGTTGTAAAACTTTTTGTTTTTGTGACTTTCATTCAAACTAAGCATATTCAAACAAAGTTTCTTTGAGGAACTTGTTTGTTTATCGCAAGACTTTCATTTTTTTTATAGGAAACGTCACAGGATAACCGAGCTTTTTACTAAAACAAGGGGTTGAAAAAGAAAAAGGGTTTTGGTGGGTAAATGTGTTTGTTTTGTGGTTTAGAAATGAAAAAGTTTAGGCTCAAAGGGGTTAACCAGGGGGATTTTGGTTAGGTGATAAAAAAAAATCAAAAATAATGGTGTTGAAAGGAAAATTGGTTAGTCCTAATGCCTCTATCATTTACTTACTTGGGTTTAAGTTGGTAAGGACCAGGAATGTATCGTCATGGCAAGTTCTAGAGTCGTAAGAACCAAGCGGCTATTCACACAAGAAACAAAAAATAAGCATTTAGTTTTAAATATATGCTTGTATGCTCAATAAAGGCTCAAAACTCACTTGTTGTGGGAATGAGTTTATAATGTGATCGAGTATATATAATCAAATTTTAATTAGATTTGTCATGCCTTTTCATAATTTTCTTATGTTGGTTCTTTTTAGCACGACGCTATCGGTTGTAAATTTGTAAAAATATAACCTTTTTAGAACTTGTTATTCCCAAATTAAACCAAGACAAGTAAAGAAAATGAAAATTTTTAAAAAAATTTGGGGTGATTAGCGGTTCCAATAGAGTTTTGTGTAAGGCTTGTTATTAGGACTTGCAAAATTCAAGGTTTTAGCATCCACCCACACTTAAATTACACATTGTCCTCAATGTGTCCCAAACGATAAGTTTTTAGGTTGATTGAATGTGTAAAAAGGTGTTGAAATACAAAATTTTATGTTATTAGGTGTCTAGCCACGGCCACGTGTTGGTCCGGGCACGGCCCCGTGGTCAGATTGCCAGTAACAGAATTTAACAGAAGGCTGGGCACGGGGCGTGTTCAGTGAGCACGACCCCGTGTCCATTTACCTGAACTGGGCAAGTTTCTGCAGAGCCTGGGCATGGGGCGTGTTGGGCTAAGCACGGCCCCGTGCTGAACTTGCTGTAATGCTGGAAAATTGTCGGGAGGCTATGTTTTTATGCATGGGGTGTGGTTTTAACGTTCCCTTGGTAACCTCCACCTTTTCGAGTATGTTTAACCATTATAACATCATCCAAACACCATTCAATAATTTAAACCATCATTCATTAAAAAGTGCCATGTACATAGATCCTAGAAACTAAAAATAAAGTTGCTAAAAATGAAAAACTACAAAAGTCCTAAGATAGTTAGGTCATAAAATGCAGAAAATCACTAAGGATTTCTACCCTAAATTTTGTATCTTATAAGGATGACAACAACCCGGAAATGACTTTCTGATGCTTAAGGGATTTTTAGAACTCGAAACCGGAGGATGTCCCTCAAATGTCATTAAGCCATTCCTCTATCTCCCTAGGGAGAAAGAAGGCGGGCTCATTTTACTCAATGTCTTGTGGGGGAGGCGCAATGGCTACCGGAACCCCGTGTAGTATTTTTAGAGGAGGATCCGGAGGCATGACATTCCACTCGGCTAGAATAATGATTTCCGGCATGACATTCCACCCTCCTAGCGTGACGATTGGCACCATAGGAGGTGAAGCAAGAATATTCAACCTTTGGTGCAAAAGGTTGACTTCTTGGAGGCAACCCTCTAATCCCACCGATAAATGGTTAATACGGTCAATTAAGGCTTCCTCCACTGATGTGATTTCATCAAGGAGTCTTCCACCGATGTTCTTCTTCCCCTTCGGACGTTTCTTGAGTGAGCTGAAGATGTTCCGCTGTACCGGCTCGACATTCTAAGAAAACAAATCAAAAAATTTGTTTGTTTTTGTATATAAATAAACCATAAATCATAAACTCTAACAAATAGAAACATTTCAAAACCAAAAAATATGTTTTTATTTTGTCAAAAATTGAAAAATGAAAAAATATATGTGTTTGTTTTGTTAAAAAAGCAAAAATTTTAAAAATGTTGATTGAATACGCCGAAACCCTCACGGCTGAACAAACATGATTAAATTCACAAGTGATTGAAAATGGTTTTAACATTGTTAAAAATCAATGTGTTGTGAATCATGGGTGTACTTTCTACAATAACATGCCAATCAGAAAATGAATGGCGAGATGAAGCTATCTACATCGGTTTGTCAAATTGTTTAAATGTTTTGGGTTTTAGTGGGAGTAAGAATTTTGAAAATACAAAACATTAGAAAATTTGAAACATATAAAAAACATGAGAAAATTCAAAAAGAGTTTTGTGTAAAAAGAGGAAATAATAGTACATCAGTAGACAATCACATAATGCTAAAGAAATGGAAAGTCAAATGTGATAAACGGTCTCACTGATGATATGCCAGTAGGTTTTTACACACTCAGTAAATTGATTTCGAGATATAAACCTAAATATCAATAGCTTACTTATCTCGTGGGGAACATCTCTCGGATATATGGACTTAGTACTACGAAATTTCGTTTGAGAGGTTGCCTGATTCTTAGATATTAGGTCTGTATACTTATTGATATCTGCGGTATTATACTTGGTCTTATGATTTTGCGTCAGCAATGGCCTAGACCTCGTATAATACTTTGCGTGCTTTAAAAGCTTTCCCTCTGCATAAAAATTGAACAATATCAAAAGATATAAATCAAGTGCAGTTGTAAAGAAGATTCCTAAGTGGAACACACCTAAATTCGAGCCTTCATCTCTTAGACTGAATGGTAGTTCATACCTGAGCTCTCAAGGCCTCGCACTAACCCAGAGTATAGATATCAATATAGTATATTCACCTGTAAGACTGAATTTAGGGAATCTTGATACTGGAGTATATTCTAAGGTGGGATACGCGAATAAGTTATGTTCTTAAAACACTAAATCTTGTATCATGAAATCAATTGAACTTTGAGTGAAAATTTAAGTGGATCAGTATACTGAAAATCTAAGTGAATCGTTTAAAACTTAAAGTCTTAAAAGGTCAACGGTGCTAGTGATTTGTCATAAACTGATATGATCCTCTGACACGAACTCAAACAAAAATATGGTTACTGCATTTCTTTACAGAAAAAATACAAAAAGCTTTTCGAAGTGTTTTACTGTAAATATTGACCGATGTTTGAAAGTTGAGTTTCAAAATCTAAATATGCTGAACATGTTTCTAAAAATAAACAAGTTCATTAATTTGAAACTTGAGGTTTTAAATGAAAATTCAAAAACAGTTTGTGTAATCTCCAAGATCATTAATTTGGACTTGGTTGATTATCTGAGAGGGTTTTAGATGCTTAACTGTTAGATATATAGTTATTTGATAGGGGGAGAGAGCCATGTTATCAATCTTGGATGACCTAAAAGCTTTCATTGTTAAATATTTGTGTTTAGAGCTAGGTTCTCGATTTTGGACCTAAATTATCAAATTTTTTACAAGTGTTTTGAAATTGTTAGATTTTCAGATGATAAGCCAGATTACGATCCTGATAGCTGAGGCTAAGGGGGAGTCAGAAGAAAATCTCAAAGCAAGGGGGAGCTTTCAATCAAAGAGCTTGGTGACTATTCTGGAGGAGAAACTGAAGAGAGAGAGAGAGAGAAAGAGAGAGTGAGAGTTTGCTGAAAGGGGGAGCAGCTGAAGCAGAACGCAGATTCAAGCAGGATCTGTTAGAGTAAAAAGGAGAGTCAGTGGTGGTGAAGATGTCAACACTTCTGGAAGACTCAGAGAGAGATAGAAAGCTACGAGATTGACTACAACAATATCCAAGGGGGAGTCTGTGAGTGCATTTGTCTATCGCTTCCATCAATCACATATCGTAGCTTAATCAGAAGAGACAAGACGGGTGTTGAACAGTGCAAAATATAAAGTTCATGTGTGTTGAAGTCAGTTCGTATGAATGGAATGGTGTCACAACCCAACAGATGGCGGAAACATCAGAGTGAGACGAAATTGATTGCTCGAGACATCATAACACTAATAATTGTGACAAGCATTTAAATAATAAATTTAATTCCATTTCTAAAGAGTCAATTACAAGGATTTGAAGCAAATACAACAACATGAATAATGAAATACAATACAATAGGAGTACAAAATTGAAAGCGTGTATCTAAGCATCCTACTAGATTCCATGCATCACCAACATCATCGTTAAACGTGCAACATGTTTTAAAAGCATAGTTCAATACAAAGGTATTGGCGAGTACACTAGTTTTAGACTCGTGACATATGTATAAAAAGTATTTTCAATCCAACATAGCAATTTGGTATACAAGGTCAAACTATCATGCAAAACTAAAAGTCAAACCCAAGTGTCCACAAGAATAATAGCATCCCTCGATATAACAATATCGAGACCGTCAAGTATGAATACTAGCGTCCCTTTATATAGCAATATCGAGACCGTAAAGAATATAACTTAACAAAACTCCGTCTGGTGGTGTGCTACTCCTATAGCGCTATAATTGTTAAGGCGGGTTAACAAGTAGTATGAATTCTAGCATGAACTTAAGCATAACAAAGCATGTATAAGGATTGATTGAATAAAGCATGTTTGTGAATCGTGCATTTTAACAAGTAAAAAATGTTGCACCCAAAGTGTATTAAAAGGAAAAAGGGTCAAGTGTACTCACAAAATTTGCTAAGTCTTCCGATTATCCAAGTGTTGACGAGTGTATGAGATTGGGAGGACGAATGTATAAGGGTTAAAGTTCAAGGTATGTTTAGAGTCAAGATTCGGAATTTAAAAGGAATATGGAAAGTACATATGCAAAAGTAATCATCTATCACGTAATACTCATACTTGACACTATGAAACTCAAAGGAGTTTAAATGTTTTCATGGGTTAAAGTACCCATTAGAATCGTGACGAGTATTATGTTCTTAGGTGGTGTAACCTACTATTTTGACAAATAACCATTAGGTTATCATCAAAAGTTCGGTTATCACAAGTATTATATACATTATATAGGTTATATCATAGATTATAAGTCCAAGATTATCACAAGAATGTCATAGAAGTCATGTAGGAGGTAGGAAGATAAATCTTCTATTTAGGTACCTCTTATGTTTCACCAATGAACAAGTTATCATAGACAATAGGGATGGTCATGAATACATACAATGAAGAATGGAAATACATACTATCTAACTAAGAAAACATCAAGTGATGTGTGGATTGAAGGTAGGATAGCCTAAGCTTATCCAAATAATCACACAACTTCAAGCTTTAAGCTTGTTCATCACTTGTGGGTTAAAACCCTTTTAAAAATAGAAAGTTTAGAGGATTAAAACCTCTGAATTTGTATGTTACAACCTTGTTTTTAAGCACACATAATCATAGTCTTGATTAGTGGCATAAGGACATAGGAATGTATGAAGAAAACATGATTTTTCTTCCAAAACAAAAGGATAAAAATGAGCAGAATTATCGGTGCACTTTGGACCTAAAAATGGTGAGGTTTCACCTTAGTTTGCCCAAGCAAACTTGTGAAAACCTTCCTAGAGGTTATCCAAGTGTTAAGAAGAAAGAAACAATAAGAAAATTGAAGTAGAAGTGAGTTAAAACTCACTTTTTATGGCTGGAAGTCTAAAAAATGTGGCTGAAACTCAGCTGAGTTTGGGAGAGTTTTTGAAGTGTTTGGAGCCTTGAAAAGTGGAATAAAGAGTGGGGAAGTGTTTATTATATAAGGAATGGATTGGGCTTTCAATGGGTTGGGCTTTGGAAGTGTTTAGTGGGCTGAATAACTCAAAACAAAAGATTTAAGTGGGCTGATGCAAGGCTGTTAACAGCCCTATAATTTTTATTTTATTTTTTTTAACATTAGAAAGTATAAATTTTATGTTTAATAAAGTGTTACATGTTGTCTAGTATGTATGTAACTTGTAACAAGGTCCAAAATGCACAAATGACATCTTTTAATTTAGCAAAAAGTGTGATAACATAGGTGTGTATAACACATGAAATTTAACAAGTATGTATGGTTTATAGTGTGGTATAGTCAAGTGAAAAACATACAACTTAGTCATATAATCGAATAACCAAGTGTTTAAATGTATGGAGATTTAAGGATTACGAATACACAATGATCGTGTACGAGTAAACTTATGTTTATGAGAATTACGAGTCATGTATCAAACGAATGCACGTATCAATGTAGAAGATTAATTTTATTATGATCAAAGTCTTGGATACGATTACAAGGAATACAAGTTTCCAAAAATAGAAACGCACGCAAGCTTTGTAATTAAAGAAAGTTACGAAAAAGCAGGGCGTTACAGTCTCCCCTCCTTTAGGAAATTTCGTCCCGAAATTTATTCAAGAGGAAGACTTTGAAAAAGGCATTTTGGTTAAAAAGAATGATTGACTAAAATTGAGATTTTGAAGTTTGAGACGTGTTGGGAAGGATGTATAAAATCGTTGAGGAACGAAGGGATAGGGTTGTGAAAAGAGTTTGTTCAAAATAAGTTTAGAGACATTAATCATAAGTAAAACATGTATGTGTGTATAGGCAAAGTGGGCTTAATCAAGTTTAAATATTCCAAATGGAGAGGTATTTTAAATTATGCTATCTAAGAAAGAAAACTTTCATATAAAATGGTATGCATTTTGATGAAAAGTGTGGTCGCTTCGTAGGTTGTAAGAAAGCTTTAAAAGCAAAAGTATTTTAGGTTTCGTGCGTTTAAACCAATTTCTTGTAAACGAGGTTTGTATAAAAATCAAAGAATAACTAGGAATAACGGAGGTATGAGAGTGAACGAACGATCTAGTAGGTGAATGTGAGTACAAGAATGGTTTGAAGGTTGGATATAATATGAGTGTTGAGAATAAGGTCTCGTCATGGATAATTGGATATAATGCGTTTGTGATTTGTTAAAGTTTGTATTACGTCTAAAAGGTCTGCAAAACACCGAATTTCTCATGGGACGTTTTACGAAAGTTTGGTAACATGGTGAAAACACTTATATATAGGAAGTACCAGCAGCATATCCACCATGTTTTGACCACGTTACGTCTGTTTTGTTATTCGCGTCATGTTACGTTCCGTGTCTTGCCATACACAGCAGTACACTCTATAGTCCTCATACGCCTATCACTATAATCCCGTGTGCACCCGTGATTATATTGATCGTCGCATGATCCGCATAGCTTGTACTAGTTGTGTATGAATCAGGGTATACATAATTTGAAAAAAAAATGAGTACGTATAATAATGTATATTTATGTTTTAGTATGTATGAGACCAACGTAAGCGAATCCCTCGGGTTTCACTCGCGCACAAGTACGAATGTATGAATTATGAGTATGAATAAAAGTATGATCATAAGTATAAGTTTAAGTATGAATACGCATGTGAGTAAAAGTATGAACATAAAACGTATGGGTATGAATATGAATATGAGTACAAATATGAGCATAAAATGTATGGGTATGAATATGAATATGAATATAGGTAAAAGTATAAGCATAAAATGTATGGGTATGAATATGAATATGAGTATAAGTATAAGCATAAAACGTATTGTTATGAGTGCAAGTGCGAATAATAATGATTGCGTATATAGTATTATTTGAAACATAACGAATTTAAGCATATAAAAATGATTAAAAGGTTGAGTATGTAAAAACGAACGGTTTAAGTGAAATTGTCGTGAGATATTGACTAAAACATGTACGATGATATGCACGTATAGTTGTTTGAGCAAAACGTTGAGTTTATCAAATCAGAATAGATTGAGTTTGACTTGTAAAGTAGAATCTAGTTTGTGGATGTCAAAAGTATGTAAAACATCTATTGATTATGTGAGATGTACTTTGTAAAACAACGGAAATGCTACTCTTGTTTTAAAAGAATTTACGTACGTTGAAAATTGTCGAGTCCTATGAAGTTTTCTTGCCTACGTGTTTTGAATTTAAATGACATATTGAGCGGTGTATAAAAAGTTCTTTGTAAATAATAAGTTTGCATCATTTCAAAGGATCTTGCATTAAAATAAGAAATTTAAAATTTGGAAGTTCTCGTGAAAACGTTGATTCTTAAAAGAAATTTAGCATAATGAACTTAGTGATCGTTGAAAAATGTTTTAGTAAAATGATTTATGAACATTGAAAGTAGTTTTAGTAAAACGATCTTATAATAACTATAAGATCTCACAGGAATGTGTGATAAGTTGGTTTGATTTTCGATTGAGGATGAAAGTCCTTAGTATAATGATACAATGTGAGTGTGTTTTAGTGATTACGTCGAGTATGAAATTTGTGGGCAAGAGATTCATTAGACCGATTAAGTTGATGGGTAGCATTTCGTTGTATTTTGAAAATTGGGAAGCAAAACGTTGGTGGTATGACTAAGTATTTCACGTATGTGATTTACGTGAAATAGATTATGGGATAAGGAGTACGTTTGATAAAACAATGAATTTTGAAATTTGCATAAGTAGGGATTTTGACAAACGATAAACGATTTATGTATAAAACTTGATCGTGTTTGCATAATAAAGACTTTTTGAAGGAAAATTTGGTAACGATCACCTAGATAAGGGAAACACCCCTAACCCGTTGGTGAGGCCGTTTTAAGAAAAGAAAGGAACAGAGTTAATCGTCAAGGTAAGGAAATCACTCCTATCTTGATGATATGTCTCCATTTTGGTGTTACAAGGAATGTAAATGAAATTTGAGTGTTGTTTTGAAATCATGCATGTGTATAACGTATAAATGTATCAGGAGATTTAGTATAATGTGTGTGAGGAAATAATCTCGAAAATAGATTTGAATTTGAAAGATTGCATCGCATAAGATTGATAATAGAAAAATATAGGTTTGGTTAAAGTTGGATGGTTCCTAAACGGAACTTTGACTAACCAAAGTGGTCGAAAAGTATTTTGAATTTGAGAAGCATACTTTGGCCTAATAGGTGGAATACTCTCGCCGACATGTCGGTTAACGGTATTCACCCTTCCGGTTACTACATGTCCCAAATCAATCGAAAATTCGAGACTTGGCGGGATTTATGAAAAACAAGGAGTGGAACTAGTCGACAAGGTGCAGATTTCACCCCTAAGTTGACGATTTCGTATCCTAAGTGTGGTTGGTACTCGTCGGTCAAAAATTTAATTTCGACACTTTGACGAGGGTCCACTAGAATTTGGAAATGGAAATTCTCCATCACGGTGAGGATCTCACTCCTAACTTGGTGGCGAATTTCGTGTAAAAAAAAAGAATAGGTGGATTGAGAGTCTTTCACCAAATTGTGGGTTTCACGCCTATTTTAGTGAAGTCGTCACGTTTGTAACATCCCGTGTTTCGAAAGTCAAAGTCAAAGTCAAGATTGAAGTCAAAGGGAGACAAGATTGCTAATTGTGATATGTCACTCCTTGCTCAATTCCTGTTTTGACTTCTTTGACTTGTAAATAGTCTTTTTATGCTTTTACGTTAGTTGTATTATGTGGAGTACTTATTACTAATGAGGTTTAATCGCTATTTGTCGATGTTTATTGCTTGTTTTATCGCTTTATCGCTTCTCGCTATCGCACTCGCAACTCGAATTACACGTCTGGTTATTATTCTTATGTGTGTGTGCTCTTTATGTGTTACTTGTGCATGTTTATTTATGTTATCATTGTGGTGATTAATCGAAACGCAATCAAAACTCAATCGGTAAACGAACGTTAAATAGGATGATTGTATGTTGATATAGTAGTTGGGATTAAAAGTAATTTGATGAGTAAAACTATCGCATCGCCCTCTCGAATCGCAGCGCAACGATCGACACTCGAATCGAAATCGCAAACTCATCGCGCCGAGCACTCGAATCGAGTGGCCAGCCGACCGAGTTGCCACCCGATTGAGCAGCCACCCGATCGGAGTGCGACTCGATCGAGCTGCCACCCGACCAAGTTGCCACTCGATCGAGCTGCCACCCGGACGGGCTGTCACTCGATCGACCGGCCTCTTTTCCTCCTTTCCATTTATGGAAACCCCTTAAATACCCCATATGTCAACCTCATTTTATGTTGACAGCTCTCTCTCCTCTCCACTCGCTCCAGCCGCTAATTCTTCAGATTTCTTGCGATTCTTGTAAGTTTTCCACCTAAATCTTGTACTTTCTTGATCTACACCCACTCCTACACCCTTCTATCTTTTGAATCTTAACTTTTAACCGTGAAATCACTAGATTTGAGGTGTTCTAGGATGATGTCATCATGGTGTTCTTATGAACTTCGTGTTTTGGCTTCAATCCACCAAGAACAACTTAGATCTGAACGATTTCCACACAAATAAACAAGGATCTTTCATAGATCTGAACAAAATCATGATGAAAAGGATTGAAAGATGGTTTTCCAACTTTCTTTCAACTCTTTTACACTCAATGCACTCAAAACCGATAGAATCGGAGCTTGTTCTAACCTTTTACTCCTTCTTGTTGATGTGTTGGTTCAAGATCTGGATTCTATCCACAAGAACACTGATTTCGGGTTAAACATGAAACACCGTCTCGAACAGTTAACTGGTCGGACTAGGGTGGTTCCTGTCCAATCGGGTCACTAAGTCTTGGCGAGGTTTCTGTTGTTTAGCACACTATCAAACGTTCTCGAGAAAACGACAAACTACCAAAACAACCAAGGAAGAAGACGACCAGGTCATCTGGGACGGATTACCGTCCGATCGGATTGCCACCCGACCGGACTGCCGTCCGATCGGATTGGGTCCCACACTTAACTTTTGTTTCAACATTTGAGGTTTTGAACATTGAATGGATTGCCGTCCGATCGGATTGCCACCCGATCGGATTGTCACCCGACCATGTGATGTTTGACTTAAAACACTTAAGCAATTTTCAACATGTTCAGTACGTACGGATTACCACCCGATCGGATAGCCATCCGATCGAGTGATCGTCCTACTGTGAACTTGTTCTCAACCTGAGAAGCCTCGCCAATCGGATTGCTGTCCGATTGAACAGCCGTTCGATCGACCGACCTGAAAGGTAGAGATACTTCTCTATTTTCAAAATGCTACAACGAAAACTTCAAAAGATAAGCCATCATACACAAACACATCCATCCCAAACGAGATGACAATCCAATCGAGTGGCAACCCGATCGGGCGACCACCCGAACGGATTGTCATCCGATCGACCGGTCACCCTATTGGATTGCCACCCGATCGGATTACCGTCTGATCCATTGACACTTCACACTGTTTTACGCGTCGCTTATCGTTATTGCTCCCTTCAATCCATCATCGCAGTGAGTATACTCGAACCCTTTTTGCTTTACGCACTTTTCGGTGTTACATACGTTAGTTATACTAAATCACATCGAACACACTATGCAATACTTTAACGCTAACCGTTACCGCATGTTATACGTGACTTAATGAATGCTTGTTTGTTATGTTTACACATGGAATGCTGTCTACCTGCCTTAGCAACGATAGTACTATAGTTTGGACTCAGCACCTGTTCACTCAGGGGTTGTTAAGGACAATTAATTACAAGACTCATAGTGGTGAGTGTGTATTACGAACTGCCTTGGGCAGTCAACCCGCAATCATTGGTATCGATAGGTTCATGTCGATGACTAACGTGCTTCATTTCACACTGTGTACGTGTTGGTTATGCGTAAACGATTTCGAACTCTATTATATCTATCAAACTTGTATGCTCACCTTTACACTATGTGTATTGACTTTTACTTTAACGTATTTGGCAGGTGCTTAAGATGTTTATTTGCTTGGCTTGCTGTGCAATCGAGGCAAGGAAAGGTCTAGAAACAAATAAACGAATTGTCTGTATTGGAAATCTGAGTTGTCGGAACATAACAATTTGACTAGATTTTGTCTGTAATAATTATACTACTTTTTATGTCATGGTATGGGACGTGATGCTTTAAACAACTGGTAATTATAGTTGTTATGGAAACTTCTGGACAATCTGTTTCGCTCAGTGCCCCGCCCCGATGATTCCGCCATCGGTTGCGGTGTGACAGATTGGTATCAGAGCCATAACTATAGGGAATTAGGCAAGACTCGACCTAGTCCGGGTCGATGTCTTAGAAACGACCTAGTCTATAGTTAGGTACCAACATACCGACTTGTACACACCCTGTAGTGGTTATGTACGAGCTTAGTTGCTATTTCTCGCTATTGTCGCCTATGCTACACAATCACTGCACTCTAGTTTTCAAAAATGATCGAGCAATTAGGTCGGGATTAGGTGTGAAAACCGCAAATTCTCGACTAAATTGCTTGTTCGACCCGCATTTTATCTACAAATGGGAGAAATTGTGCCGAATCAGGAGTGAAATCCATACTTTGACACAATAAATTCTCCTTTATTTTATCAAAAACAGGAACGAAGTCGTTAAGTCAGGGGTGAAACCCGAACCTTGATGACTTGTTCCGATCACTATATTTACAAAACTCTCACCAAAGTCTCGACGGACTCCAACGACTTGAAGTCACGATAAGACTTAAAGGATTCATGCCATTCGCCCAGATTCGAGGCGGGAGCACAGTCCCGAAGGCCAAAATGTGTACCTAAAGTCCTTGAGAATAGTCGATTAACTTTGGGTAGTCGACGTCTATCAAGCCGAGACAATCTATCCTCGATTTTTTTAGTGTTTCGATTCTGGATTTCGCCGCCGCCAACTCTGTGATTTAACGATTTTATGTGAATTTATGTGTTTTATATGTTTATTTGTTAGTGTTTTGAGGTAAATAGTACGGTGGTGCTGATGGTTTCGATATCGCGTTTCTCGCTCCGCCAAATCACACACAATGCATACTACGCTGACAAATGGCTACTGCATAAGGAACGAATTTACGTCATGTTGCTTGCTATGATATTCTCTTACGATATACTACTCGCTATGCTATTCGCGATCACTATTCTCGAACGCTCGCGGACTTTGAATGATAGGTTTTTGTATTCTGACTGCCTCTTGTGCTTATGTGCTTCTGTGATTATGTGCCTTACGTGCTTATGTGCTTTTGTGCTTATGTGAATATGTGATTATGCGCCTATGTGTTTACGTGATCGTATTCTTGAGCTTTAGTAGTACTAGACGTGTGAGGTGAGATTCGATTATATTGTGTTTGAGCCCTATGGCGATGTCTTTTGCAGACAATGTCGTCATCTGGACACACATCTGGACCCCGTCACCCACGAGTTACTCGTCAAGAACAGAGAGACAAACACCTTGCTGCTATCGTCGCTAAGCAAGTAGCAAAGGTGGTTCCCCAGATCGTGAGTGAACTATATGAGAATGTGAGCAAATCGTCTGAAGAGTCCAGGACCGAAGCTCCCAAAGCTACTCCTAAAGCTGCTTTTACCTTCAAGCAGTTCAAAGCTTGCGGACCGAAAGAGTTCACTGGCGAAGATGGCCCTACGGCTTTGTTTCAATGGTTCGACTCAATCGAGGTCACCCTGCGTCAGAGTAGATGTCCTGAGAATCTCCGCACTCTGAATGCTACCGGCGTCTTCCAGTCCCGCGCATTAGACTGGTGGACGGCTGGGAGAAACAAACGCGCAAATGACGCAGCTTATGGTCTATCATGGGATGAGTTGAAGAACGTTATGCTTGAAGAGTTATGCCCTCCCCATGAGCGCCAAAAGTTGGAGGACGAATTTTGGCATCTGAAGCAGAAGGATGGTGACAACGCTGCTTTAACTGCTCGCTTCAATCAGCTCAGTATTATCTGTCCTGATCAACTGAAGACTGCTGACATGACAATCAAGAAGTACATCCGCGCTCTGCCGGATTGTGTTGCAGATTTTGTGCATGCTTCAAAACTAGCAACAATCGAAGAGACCTACCTGCTTGCTGCTAAAATCAACGACAAGTGAGTCAAAGCTGGATTTTGGGATAAAGCTACCAAGAACCTGCACCAAGCCACCGCCACACCCATCGCTGAAACCGCCACCGCTTAGTCATCGAAGTCCTCTCGTCGCAAGAGGAAGAACAACAATAGCAACTCCAGCAACAAGAACTGTGCTGTCACTACCACTGCTGCTGCGCTTCAAGCCGTACCGGCTCAGCAGCAATCTCAGCACCGATCAGCTCCAGCACCAGTTACCTATGCACCGTCTGCAAAGCGTGCATACACTGGCCCTCACCCTGCTTACCCGACATGTTCGTATCATCATCCGGTGGGTATTGCCTGCGGATTTTGTGTGCATTGCAACATGTACGGCCACTTTACCGCCGACTGCCGTATTGGTCCCCGACAAGCACCAGCCCAAGCTACTGCTCATCAAGCTCTACTCCCAGCTCCTCAAGGCCAACAAGCAGCTCAGGCACCCGCGATCAACGTCAGAGTCTGCTTCGCGTGTGGTGATCCCAACCACTTCGCGAACATGTGCCCGAACAGGGTTGTGAAACAAGAGCCCCAGCAGCAGCAGCCACAGCAGCAACAACAGCCTCAGCAGCGACAACAAGCCGCCCGCGCCCGAACTTTCAACATCAACGCGCGCCAAGCCCAGGCTGACAACATTGTGGTTAATGGTACGTTCCTTGTGAATGGTATTTATGCTTGTTGGATCGTCGTGTGACCCTAACGAGTCAATCTGAAGAGTTCAACATCAAAATCAAAGGCGGAATCAATGAATTTGACGTAACACAGCTTGATACTTTCTAATTATCTTCTCTTATTGATTTCCTGAGCTTTTACAATTCAAATAACAATCCGGCAGCACCTCGGCTCTGAAAACAATGTTCTAATTTCGTTTTAAATGAACTAGCCAACACACATATATATAGTGTTCTAATTTCGCTTGAAAATGACATGTGTGTTTCAAGCGGAATTAGTGATTTCGCTTGAAGCTGCCACTGCCCATTTCAAACGGAATTAACCTAGTTAATTTCGTTTGAACTGGTCAATGTCACTTTCAAACGAAATTACACATATACACACAAACAAACCCTAATTTCTACCTTGTTGTGTGCTAGTTTATCCTATCTAGACATAAGAATCGATAAAGACGAAGTTAACAGACATTTATGCACCAACAGACTCCAGTTTGGATGTTGACGAAGTCTTCGGCGTCGAGTCTTTGTCTCTCGTTTTCTGCCCTAAATTGTCTTGACATTGTAAAGCATCCTTTAATACTTTTATCTTCAAACTTTAACTTTCAATCTCCCCTTTAAATGTTGATTCAGAATGTAAACTCCCCCTCTCGATATGCTGGGACTCGAATTCTGGTTCAAACTTTGACATTTTCTTTACCATGGGGATCTTCCAAACCTATTTCCTGTTTCTCAAACATATAACATTATAATCTATTCTCATTTAAACATCTTTTATTATTCATCAGTTTAAGAAATCCACTTAAGTATTCAGGTCCAAATTAATGACCCTGATTACTCAATTTGTCTACCAAGTCCAATTTAATGACCTTGGTTGACCTGAGACAAATCCCACTGACAATTTGTTCAACTTTGTTCAAACAATTTTCTGAAATTTACAAGTTTCAAATTAATGAACTTGTTTTGACTTTTCAATTTCTCAAGTTTAACATGATAAGCTCACGACTCATCTTCCAGCTCAGAAACTTCCTGCATCTGCTACAAATCGAATCTGAAGATCAGCTTTCCACTTTGGTTTGTCAAAAATAAAGCAGAAGTGTAAAATCTTTTTGAATTTTTAATAAAGTTTCTAGACTAGAAATGAAATACAGAAATAAAATGCAGTAAAGTAAACTATTTACAAACATAATTTTTGGTGAACGTGTTAGGGAATCATATCAGCTATTCGACAAGTCACAAGTACCGTTAAGCTTTGATTACATACTTAAAATTAAACAATTCACTTAGATTGTCGATATACTGATCCACTTAAATTCTCACACAAACTTCAATCTGTCCAGGATACGGATTAAGTGAATTAAGGACTAAAACTTATTCATGTGTCCCACCTCTTGAATATACTCCCGTATCCAAATCCCAATATTCAGTCTTACAGGTGAGTATACCACAGATGATATCTGTAAGGGGTTAAATGCGAGGGCCATGAGAGCTCAGGTCAGAACTTCCGTTCAGCAAAGAGATGACGGCTTCGACTTTAGGTGTGTCCCCTTTAGAGGATCTTTTTTACAACAGCACATGATTAGCATTTTTCAATGTTTTATCATTTTTTATGCTGAGGAAGATGCTATGTTTCAAGCAAGCGGAAAGTATTATACGGGGACTAGGCCATTGCTTCCGCAAATTCAGAAGTCCCGGGATAATACCCCATATATCACTGAGTATAAAGACCTAGTATCTCAGAAAAAGGGATTTTTCAAACAAGATTTCAGGGATTACCTATATATCCAAGTAGTGTTCCCCACGAAATAAGCAAGTAAAGATTTAAGTTTATATCCCGAACAAACCTACTAAATGTGCAAAAACCTATCGGCACATCATCAGCGAGACTGTTTAAAACTTTTAAACTTTACATATCTTTAGCATACCGTAACTGTCAAGCCAATGTACTATCATTTTCCCTTTTTTACACAAGCTCTTTTTCAGATTTTCTATTGTTTTTGAATTTTGAAATATCTCATGTTTTTTGGATTTTTGATATTTTTTACTGTTTTTGTATTTTCTGAAAATATTACCCTATCTCCCCCTAAATACCAAAACAAGTAAAAAACCGACAAACCATTGCAGATTGCTTCTCAACATCATCATCTACAGTGGTACCTTCATCAACGCCAAGAATCTCCTCCAACACCGATAAAAGCTTCATACCATTCAATTTTAACAAATATTGAAAACGAGTTTTGTCAAAAGCTTTGGTATGTAAATCAGCTTTTTGTTCGTCAGTGTGGATTTTCTCAACTCGTATCAACTTCTTCTCGAAACAATCTCGGATGAAGTGATGACGAATTTCTATGTGTTTCGTTTTAGCGTGATGAACAGGATTTTTTGTAATGTTTATTGCAGCCTCATTATCAACAAAGATAGGGGTGTTAAGAAATTGCAAACCGTAGTCGCGCATCTATTGCTGGATCCACAAGATCTGAGAGCAGCAACTACTAGCAGATACATACTCCGCTTCACATGTGGATAAAGCCACAAAGGTCTGCTTCTTGCATTGCCAGGTGACCAATCGTGATCCAAAAAACTGGCACCCCGCTGTTGCTGATTTAGCGTTAACTTTGCAGTATCCGAAATCCGAATCGAAATACCCTTCGAGCGTGAAATCGCCTTCTTTTGGATACCACAACCCCAACGATGGAGTTCCTTTCAGGTAGCGTAATATCCTTTTGACAATAACCATATGCGAAGCTCTCGGGTTAGATTGAAATCTTGCTGCGAGGCAGGTTGGGTACATGATATCGGGTCTTGAAGCTGTCAAGTACATCAGCGATCCAATCATGGAACGATATAACGTTTCATCTACCTTCTCTCCGGTGAGATCAGGGTTTATCCCATGGTTCGTCGCTAATGGGGTGGAAGCTGGAGTAGAACTTGACATCCCAAATTTCTCTAAGATATCATGAACATACTTCATTTGATGTATGAAAATTCCCTTAGGCAGTTGATCAACCTGTAGTCCCAAGAAGAATTTCATCTCACCCATCGATGACATTTCAAATTTTTGCTTCATAACTTTTTCGAAATCTTTGCACAAATTTTCATTTGTTGACCCAAATATGATGTCGTCCACGTATATTTGAACTATCAGAAGATGTCCGTCGACCTCTTTGGTGAAGAGAGTGGCATCCACTTTTCCTCGGATGAAGCTGTTGGCTAGTAGGTGTTGAGACAATGTCTCGTACCAAGCTCTCGGGGCCTGGTGTAAACCATACAGTGCTTTATCCAGCAAATAAACCTTGTCTTTGTGGATTCGATCGGTGAAGCCCGGTGGCTGCCCGACATATACCTCCTCTTTTACCTTCCCATAGAGAAACGCCGATTTCACATCTAGCTGATAAACTTTAAAATTTTTCCAAGATGCAAATGCTAGGAAGATTCTGATTGCTTCTAGTCTAGCAACTGGAGCATATACTTCGGTAAAATCTATACCCTCTTGCTGACTGAAACCCTGAACTACGAGTCGAGCTTTGTTACGAATAATAACCCCTCGATCATCTCTCTTACACTTGAACACCCACTTGGTGTTTATCTTCCTTTGACCATCTGGCAAGTCTACCAATTTCCACACTCCTAACTTCTCAAACTGACTTAGCTCCTCTTGCATCGCGTTGACCCAAGAATCTTCAGTTAATGCTTCCTTATATGTTCGCGGTTCAATCTGCGAAATAAAACAACTAAGTGAAAACTCAGTTTGTAAAGGAGCAACTATAGAATAAAAACAAGTAAGGCCTTGGTCAATTTGTCGTCTAGTGCGAACGCCTGATTGTAATTCTCCAATAATCAACTCCTCTGGATGGTACGAAAGAGTTCTCGGCATCACCTCGCCTGGAACATCTACCTCGCCTTCCAAATTTGTGACATTTTGATTTGCACCTTGTTCACTGACTGGAATTGTTTGACTTGTTATCTGGATTTGTTCCCCCTCAGAATCTGAATCACCACGATCAAATATAGGTCAATCATCAGATTCTTGATTATCATTGACTGCCGTCTGATTGTCAAGAGATTGTTGAATATCATCATGTTCTCCAGCATTACTTGGACCTGCTTCATCATCATTCGAAGCTTGTCGTTGACGAATGTAAGTTTCTGCTGGAAATCTTTCCTGCGATTTTTCATATTCTCTCAAAATATCTAACACGTCAAAGAAATCTTGTTCTTCTTCAATGTCAAACGAATCCCATAGTTTATCGTAATTAAAACGCCATGAGTCGCCTGGATTCTGTGGTGGCATGGTATAACCTTGACACTCAACATTATGTGCTTCAATGATCCGCTTCAAGCTTGGAACAAAGACTCGTTTCAATGGACGTGAGTAACCTACGAAAATTCCTTCAATACTCTTTGCACCAAACTTTCCAAAAGGCTCTAGAACTGTGCAGGGAGACCCAAACGGTTCAAGATACTTCAGGTTCGGTTTACGGTTGTTGATCAGCTCGAAACATGTCTTGTTGAATTTCTTCACAGTGAGAACCCGGTTGAGTGTATAGCAAGCGGCTGACACTGCTTCTGCCCAGAAGTTGACTGGTAGCTTTGAATCAGCAAGTATCGTCCTAGCCGTTTCAATTAGCGTCCTGTTCTTTCTTTCAGCTACTCCATTTTGCTGCGGAGTGTAAGGAGTATTAAATTCTTGCAGTATACCTCTCTCATCACAATATTCTTCCATCTTGTTGTTCTTAAACTCAGTACCATTGTCACTCCTGATTCTTCTGATTCGAGTTTCGTATAAGTTTTCAATTTTTCTGAACAACGGCATCAAACTATCAAACGTCTCATCTTTTGTCTTCAGAAATGATACCCAAGAAAATCTTGAGTAATCAACTGTTACTACTAGACAGTAAAGATCTCCAGTAATACTTTTGACGTTTACAGGACCAAACAGATCCATATGGAGTCTCTCTAGCGGTCTTGAGACTGAGTTAACTTTCTTTTGAGGATGTGATTTCTTCTTTTGCTTGCCTTTGATGCAGCTAATGCACTCTCCCTCAAGATGAAAGCCTTTCACATGAACACCAGTAACTAAGTCGTTATGTACCAGGTGATTCATTTTCCTCAGGTGAATATGACCCATCTTTCGATGCCATAACTGTGATTCTTTTTCGGTTGCTTTTGACATAAAACAGTGAGCCTGACCCATGGTAGTGGTTGCTACACTCATGTCCAACACGTACAGATCATTCACTCTAGGTGCTCTCATGATAACCCATTCTTCGGGAACAACAAATCCTGGTTTCAAGATCAAACATTCTTTGTCTGTAAAGTGCGTTGTATACATGCGATCACAAATCTGAGAAATACTCAGAAGATTGTTTTCAAGCTCGGCACTGTAGTTAACTCTTTCAAACGTGACAATTCCATTAGATAGAGTTCCTTCTCCAACTATTCGACCTCCTTGATTTCCTGCAAAACCTACATATCCTCCATTAAACCCACGAACATCGTACAATTGGGTCTTCTTCCCCGTCATGTGCCGAGAAGCTCCACTATCCATAATCCAACGTGAAACGGATCTTGGAAGCTCCTGCACCAAATAGAATATGATTAGTTGAAATAAGCTGCCCAAGCCTCATCAGACTCAGGTAACTTTATCTCATCTATACACTTTACAACCGATTTAAGAGGTGGAAAATTTTTATCATTCATTTCCAGTTTGCTATCAATAGCCTCTTTTATGTCAACTTTATCCTCTTTTGCCAATGAAACATTCTTCTTAGCAAAATCTTCATAAGAAATTGGAATGTTTTCTTTTCTAGTTTCATTTTGAAGAATCTTTTTAGGAACAATCTTCTTCTCTTGTGGAGTTGAAACTTGTTTCTCTGATTTTGGTTTCCATGTTTGTTGAGATGAAGCAACCCGTTTGTAAAATTTGTCAATTTTAGTTTCCAACTTTTTAACAGGTTCAGTTTTAAATTTTGTGTTCTCATTTTTCAAAATTTTCTCAACAACCATTGGAGCTTTACCTTTTGCATCAACTTTCTTTTCCTGACTCTCAACAACTTCAGACTTAGGCTTAAAGTTGGTGCACTTTAGTGCAATGTGTCCAACTTTGTTGCACTTAAAACATGTACGAGTATCAACTACCCGACTTGTGCCTTCAGTCTGAGGATGTGAGGCCTTCTCCTTAAAGAACTCTTCATTTGATTTTGAAAAAATCTCAGACTCTTGCTCGGAATGAGAACTCGAGCTTTTAACAAACACCTTTTTCTCAGCAAACTTTTTATTTTGAAAATTCCTTCTTGGATAATTCTTACCACCCTGATAACCACCTGACCATCTATTTTGATTGTTGTTAGAAAAACGTGGCGATACAACAGGTTTTTTGTAGTAAGCTTTATCTTTTTCAAAATTCAATTGTCTTTTCGCATTTCTCAAACCTTCAATTTCAGACACATCTATCTCTATCAATTTGAACACATTCCTCAATTTTCCAACATTCACATTCTCCAAAGGAAAATCAAGATCCGAATACAACTTATCCGATCCTACCATTTTGTACATCACAAAATGTGTTTCTTCACTTAAGTTGTTTTTGGATTTTGATTTTGGAATATATTTGTCCAAAAAGCATTCATCATCCTCAGTAGTGTCACTTTCAGATTTCAAAACACTTTCAACCACACTTTTAACAACTTCTGATTGAACACTACCTTCATCAGATGACGAAGTGAATGTAACATCAATTGTATCTGGAAGTTTAACTTTATTTTCTTCTTCATCATTAACCAACCCTGATTTTTTCTTTGAAAAATTGTTTAACACTGGCGGTGGAACCTGATGAAATCCAACCCCAGTTCCATCAAAGTATACATCTTCGCCTGCTTTGTTCTTCCCAATTGGTTTGGGAACTATATGTTGAAGAACAAAACTTGCGGAGCTGTAACTGTTCAATTTCAACTGGATGAGTTCATTTTCAATTTTAGCTTCTTGAAACTGAAGCTTCAACTTAGCAATCTCATCCAGTTGTTGGTTGATTAGCTCTTCTTTAACTCTCAGAACACCTGACAATTGCACATTTTCTTTGTATGTCTTACCATTTCTATCATCAGAATATTTAACCGTGCGTTTTAGCTTCTCAAAATTTTCTGAAGGTTGACGATTTTCATGAATTGGCTTTTCGTTTTCTTTCCTAACTCTTTCTACGTCAATTTTATCATTTTCCATTTTATCAGTTAGTTCTTTTAATCGATCATTTGAAGCTTTTAGCATTTTGTCACGGTTTAAGATCTGATTCTCAACATCTCTGACTCTTCCTGTCAGATCTTCGATCTTTTTATGACTGTGGTAAGCAATTGTACTACAAACCTTGCAGTCTTTCATGCAATTTTTGCAGTCACTCTCAGTTTTAGCTTTCTTACCTAACTCATTGACTGAATCATTTTGACTGACCTTGCTTTTAGACTCAGTGCCAGAACCAGAAACTACCTCTAGCTCTTTCGCAGCTAAAACTTTGTCAGCCATCTTCTTCAAATTTTCAGCAGTAAACTCTTGTGACGTGTCAATAATCCCGTCATCAATTTTCTTTGGCTGCTGCTCTATCTCCTTTTCTTTTTCTTTAGCTTTTTCTTCAGCTTCTCCTCCTCCCCACCATTCTCTCGGTAAGGCTTCTTCTTCTTCAGCAATTTGTTTGGTGAGAGTTTCTACATCAACGGTTTTTGTATCAATAGCTATGTTACCATTTGGATCTAGGTAACATTCTCTATCAGCATCCCATCTTTTTGCCATCTTTGCTTCATTGTATATACGAGACATTCTAATCATCCGGTCTACAGCTTTCGCCTTCCTGTTGATGTATTTCTCTTCTTCATTTCTGCTATCTTTGAAAGGAACAGCTTTTGTTACAAACGCATAGCCTACTGCATCCTCTTCCGGTAACACTTGACTCCAATCGTATCCCTCATCGTCATGGATAATAGCAAGTGCTCTAGATTTTTCTTTGGGATTTTCTTCTAGCTACTTCATTCTGGGAGGTTCAGATTTGTTCTGATGATAAATTGCTCTTTTATAGTAATCTTCTCTGAATGGGTTGGCAGTATCATCAGCAGGTGCGTTTCGACATTCACGTTTAAAATGTCCCTTTTGTTTACATCTGAAACATGTGACCTTTGATTTATCAAAACCAAGTTTTGTGGATGGTCCTCCAATTGAATGTCTGCCTGTAATCTCCATGAACCTTTGAGCTCGTCTAACTGCACTAGCCATACACCACCTGATATCTATCAACTCCATCTCCTCTGGGTCGATCTGATCATAATCCTCCTTGGTGAGGTTAGTGTTTCCAATCTTGCCCGCAACAAGGCTCTCGTATGATTCAAGCACAAATGCTAAAAACACCATTTGCTGCTTTGCGGATTCTTCACTGAAATTTTGTGCATTCTTTAGATCCACAGCAATATTACATTGGAACAGATTCTTTGGAACTGGTTGATTTGAAGTAGTTGACGATGAACCACTATGATAACCACTGCTTGGAATTTCTTGACTTTTCATGTTAGAACCTTCAGCTGAGAAAGCTGTCTTTGGTGACACATTCTTCGGGATCATACTTCGATAATACAACTCAACATTCTGCTGATACGATGAATTGTTGACTTTTTTTGATTTCTTGATCTCCAGCTCATGACTTTCCAGTCTTTCAATTAACAGATCAACCGTCAGTTTCTCCGACTCAATTGTATTCTTCAGCATCAAGGCAAAGTATTGGCAATCTTGATCATTCGGCAGCGAGTCAAACAGTTTGTCAACCAATTCTTCTCAAGAATAAATGATTCCATGTCTTGCCAGCTCCATCTTCAGATGCCTAAATCTTTCAATCATCTTAGATACAGATTCATTTTTTAAACATCCAAACAAATCAAATTCTTTTCTTAACAGTTTCTTTTTGTTTTTAACTATTTCGGCACTACCCACACATTTCACTCTCAGTTTCTCCCATAGATCTTTCGCATTTGTGTACTCAATTAACGCTATTATGTCATCTCTCACAGACTGATGAATTAACGCAAGGCACTTTTGTTCAGCAACATATCTTTCTATCTCTTCAGTTTCTGTCAAATTTTCAAAATCCGATCTTCCCATAATGAAACCATTCTTCAACATCTTCCAACTTTGATATGCAAACGCTTTTAGCTATTCTTCAAACTTTATAGCCCATTTATTGTAATCTTCAATCGCCATTAGCTTGGGAGGTTTGTTGTACGTCCCATAAGCACTTTCCACACTCAAAGTATCAGAAAGAGTTTTCTTCGCACTCGGAGTTGAAACGTTTTCATTTGTGTTGTTTGATGTATCATCTCCGTTGTTTCCCGTGAAAGCAAAAATGTCACAGAATGGATTCATGAACTCATCCATCTTTACGTATCTGAAACAATCAACAAACACTTAGAAAAATTTTGGATTTTAAAAACAACAGTTTCAAATGGAATTATTTCAAGCGAAATCAGCTTTCAAGCGGAATAAGCTTTCAAGCGAAATCCCACCTCAAACGAAATCAAGGTTTGAAGCGGAATATCTAATTTCGTTTGAAACTCTCAAACGGAATCTAATTTCGTATGAAATCAGTGACAGTTTCAAACGGGATTAGTGATTTCGTATGAAATATCAGTACTATCAAACGGAATTAGTAACTTTGAAGCGAAATAGCTAATTTCGTTTGAACTTTCAAACGGAATTAACACACAAAAGTTAATTCCGTATGAAATTACACGAGCAAACTCAAACGGAATTAGGATGATGTCATTACGTCCGAACAGTCTTTCAAACGGAATTAACAAATTTTATCAGATTTAAGTCGAATTAAGGTCCAATTCCTTCAAGGATTAGTTAAAACTATGTTTTGCTTATTATGTGTGAAAATCAAACCATTTTGTCCGTTAAATCTTGTTCAATTCAGAAAAGAAAGAGTAGAAGTAAGAGAATCCGATGAAATCAAGCTGAATTGGTATGAACTCCTCGTCCTGAGCTCTGATACCACTTGTTGGATCGTCGTGTGACCCTAACGAGTCAATCTGAAGAGTTCAACATCAAAATCAAAGGCGGAATCAATGAATTTGACGTAACACAGCTTGATACTTTCTAATTATCTTCTCTTATTGATTTCCTGAGCTTTTACAATTCAAATAACAATCCGGCAGCACCTCGGCTCTGAAAACAATGTTCTAATTTTGTTTTAAATGAACTAGCCAACACACATATATATAGTGTTCTAATTTCGCTTGAAAATGACATGTGTGTTTCAAGCGGAATTAGTGATTTTGCTTGAAGCTGCCATTGCCCATTTCAAACGGAATTAACCTAGTTAATTTCGTTTGAACTGGTCAATGTCACTTTCAAACGAAATTACACATATACACACAAATAAACCCTAATTTCTACCCTGTTGTGTGCTAGTTTATCCTATCTAGACATAAGACTCGATAAAGACGAAGTTAACAGACATTTATGCACCAACAATGCTTCGTGTTTGTTTGATACTGGAGCCGATAACTATTTTGTGTTGTTCAAATTCGAGAAGCTCCTAAGTCGTAAGCGCTCTCATCTGTCCTCAATGTTCGATGTCGAAGTTGCCACCGGAAGAACCGTCGCTGTCAATTCTGTTCTTCGTGATTGTACTCTTGAACTCAACAATCATATCTTTCCGATTGACCTTATTCCGATGCAACTCGGAAGTTTTGATATCATAGTAGGCATGGAATTTCTTCATGAAAACCATGCTGAAGTTGTGTGCTTCGAGAAGATGATTCGATTCTTACTCGCGAATGGTGATGTATTATGTGTTTATGGTGAAACTGCTTCGAATGGTCTTAAACTCATGTCATGTGTCCAAGCTAGCAAGTATCTCCGCAAGGAATACAGAGCTTTCTTGGTTAATATTGTAGTAGCGGGGAAGGAAAAGAAAGGAAGACCAGGAGTAAACGATGTTCCAGTGGTTCGAGAATTTCCTAATGTGTTTCCTGATGATCTCCCTGGGTTACCTCCAAGTCATGATATCGACTTTCGTATCGACCTCATTCCTGGAGCAAACCCTATCGCTAGAGCTCCTTATCGACTCACTCCGTCCGAAATACGCGAACTCTCGAGTCAGCCCCAGGAATTGCTTGATAAAGGCTTCATTCGCCCGAGCACCTCTCCATGGGGCGCACCAGTCATTTTCGTCAAAAAGAAGGATGTGTCGTTCAAGATGTACATCGATTATCGGGAATTGAATAAGTTGACAATCAAGAATCGCTATCCCCTGCCTCGTATTGTTGATTTGTTTGACCAGCTACAAGGTGCTACGTGTTTCTCGAAGATCTATCTACGCTCAGGCTATCACCAATTACGCATCCAAGAGGAGGATATTCCCAAAACCGCTTTTCGCACGCGATACGGCCACTACAAGTTCATTGTTATGCCTTTTGGTTTGACTAACACACCCGCGGTTTTTATGGATCTGATGAATCACGTTTGTAAACCCTACCTCGACCGCTTCGTCATCGTGTTCATCGTTGATGTCCTGATCTATTACAAGTCGAAAACCAAACACGCGCAACATCTACGTTTGGTTCTCGAACTACTTCAGGGGAATCGACTCTATGCCAAGTTCTCCAAGTGTGAATTCTGGCTAGAGGAGGTTCAATTCCTCGGTCACATTGTTAATAGTCAAGGTATTCACGTCGATCCCGTGAAGATCGAAGCTGTTAAGAGTTGGGTTACGCCGAAGAACCCGTCTGAAGTCTGTTCTTTTCTCGGACTAGCGGGCTATTATCATCGATTTATCTAAGGGTTCTCTAAAATCGTTGTGCCGCTTACCGCTCTCACGTATAAAGGCAAGCCTTTTGTTTGGGGAACTGAACAAGAGTCTGCTTTCCAAACCCTCAAGCATATGCTTTGCAATGCTCCTGTCCTCACATTACTCGACGGAAACGACGACTTCATTGTCTATTGTGATGCCTCAAACCTTGGTCTTGGTTGTGTTCTCATGCAACGGGACAAGGTTATCGCTTACGCATCTCGTCAGCTCAAGATCCACGAGAAGAACTATACAACCCACGACCTCGAGCTAGGTGCAGTTGTTTTTGCATTAAAGATTTGGCGACACTACCTATATGGCACCAAGTGTACGATCTTCACCAATCATAGGAGCCTACAACATATCTTTGACCAGAAGGAACTTAATATGCGTCAAAGCCGATGGGTAGAACTTCTCAACGATTACGACTGTGAGATCTGTTATCATCCAGGCAAAGAAAATGTCATTGTCGACGCCCTAAGCCGACGAAGCTATTTGCATAGCGCTCGTAATGTTCCAGCCCAGCATCATCTCGAAACCCTTATTCGCGAAGCCCAGCATGCCTATTTTAACAAACGCACTTTGAAGAAGGAAAGGATATATCACGATGGAGCCCAGCTTGTGAATAAGTCGAATGAGATATTCCACTATCTGGACCGAATTTGGATCCCTAAACAGACCGATTTACAACAGATTTTGATGGACGAAGCCCACGAGTCTCGATATTCTATTCATCCCGGTGCCGATAAAATGTATCAGTACCTTCGCTACAAGTACTGGTGGCCGGGAATGAAGAGAGATATCGCCCTCTATGTTGGAAAGTGCCTGACTTGCTCAAAAGTCAAGGCTGAACACCAAAGACCCTCTGGCTTACTTGAGCAACCCCCGATCCCTATGTGGAAGTGGGAAAGTATAGCTATGGACTTTATAACGAAACTTCCGCGTACGCCATCAAGTCACGACAACATATGGGTTGTCGTTGATCGTTTGACCAAATCTGCTCATTTCCCGCCAATACGAGAAGACTACAAGGTGGAAAGATTAGCCCGAATCTACACCGACGAGATCATTTGTCGACATGGGACGCCTCGCGACATCATCTCTGACCGTGATGCTCGGTTTACCTCGCGTCTGTGGGAAACGTTTCAAACGGCTCTCGGTACTATGCTTAATCTAAGTACCGCATTCCACCCTCAAACCGACGGTCAGACTGAGAGAACGATTTGTACCCTTGAAGACATGCTTCGTTCGTGTGTCATAGATTTTGGTGGTAATTGGGACGCATACTTGCCTTTAGTCAAATTCTCGTACAATAACAGTTATCATTCCAACATTCAAATGGAACTGTTTGAGGCTTTGTATGGAAGAAGATGTCGATCGTCAATTGTATGGCACGAGATCGGGCACTCACAATTAACCGGTCCTAAGCTATTGCAAGAAACGACTGACAAAGTCCTCCAAATTCGAGACAATCTGCTGAAAGCTCGGAGTCGTCAGAAAAGTTACGCCGATAGACGACGCAAGCCCCTTGAATTTGACGTTGGCGACTACGTACTCCTAAAGGTATCACCTTGGAAGGGTGTGGTCAGATTCGGCAAGAAAGGGAAACTAGAGCCTCGATATATTGGACCTTTTAAGATTCTGGAAAGGATCGGAAAAGTCGCCTACAGAATCGAACTACCGGAGGAACTTAGTAACGTTCACCCGACTTTCCATGTGTCGAACCTCAGAAAGTGCCTGGCTGAGCATGATTTAATTGTACCTCTAGAAGATCTCCAAGTAAACGAAACACTACACTTCGTGGAGAAGCCTGTCGAAATCATGGACCGCCAAACCAAGCAGCTCAGACGCTCGCGCATTCCCATTGTGAAGGTTCGATGGGAGGGCAAACGAAGCGCAGAGTTCACTTGGGAACTCGAAAGCGACATGAAGGCGAAGTACCCGCAGTTGTTTGTTATAGCTTCGACCTAATTTCAGGACGAAATTCCCTCAACTAGGGGAGGCTGTAACACCCCGTGTTTCGAAAGTCAAAGTCAAAGTCAAGATTGAAGTCATAGGGAGACAAGATTGCTAATTGCGATCTGTCACTCCTTGCTCAATTCCTGTTTTGACTTCTTTGACTTGTAAATAGTCTTTTTATGCTTTTACGTTAGTTTTATTATGTGGAGTACTTATTACTAATCGAGGTATAATCGCTATTTGTCGATGTTTATCGCATCTTTTATCGCTTCTCGCTATCGCACTCGCAACTCAAATTACGCGTCTGGTTATTATTCTTATGTGTGTGTGCTCTTTATGTGTTACTTGTGCATGTTTATTTATGTTATCTTTGTGGTGATTAATCGAAACGCAATCGAAAATCAATCGCTAAATGAACGTTAAATAGGATGATTGTATGTTGATATAGTAGTTGGGATTAAAAGTAATTTGATGAGTAAAACTATCGCATTGCCCTCTCGAATAGCAGCGCAACGCTCGACACTCGAATCGACATCGCAAACTCATCGCGCCGAGCACTCGAATCGAGTGGCCAGCCGACCGAGTTACCACTCGATCGGGCAGCCACCCGATCGGAGTGCCAATCGATCGAGCTGCCACCCGACCTAGGTGCCACCCGACCGAGTTGCCACTCGATCGAGCTGCAACCCAGACGGGCTGTCACTCGATCGACCAGCCTTTTTTCCTCATTTCCATTTATGGAAACCCTATAAATACCCCATATGTCAACCTCATTTGATGTTGACAGCTCTCTCTCTCTCCTCTCCACTCGCTCTAGCCGCTAATTCTTCAGATTTCTCGCGATTCTTGTAAGTTTTCCACGTAAATCTTGTACTTTCTTGATCTACACGCACTCCTACACCCTTCTATCTTTTGAATCTTAACTTTTAACCGTGAAATCACTAGATTTGAGGTGTTCTAGGATGATGTCATCATGGTGTTCTTATGAACTTCGTGTTTTGGCTTCAACCCACCAAGAACAACTTAGATCTGAACGATTTCCACACAAATAAACAAGGATCTTTCATAGATCTGAACAAAATCTTGATGAAAAGGATTGAATGATGGTTTTCCAACTTTCTTTCAACTCTTTTACACTCAATGCACTTAAAACCGATAGAATAGGAGCTTGTTCTAACCTTCTACTCCTTCTTGTTGATGTGTTGGTACAAGATCTGGATTCTATCCACGAGAACACCGATTTCGGGTTAAACATGAAACACCGTCTCGAACAGTTAACTGGTCGGACTAGGGTGGTTCCTGTCCGATCGGGTCACTAAGTCTTGGCGAGGTTTCTGTTGTTTAGCACGCTATCAAACTTTCTCGAGAAAACGACAAACTACCAAAACAACCAAGGAAGAAGACGACCAGGTCATCTGGGACGGATTGCCGTCCGATCGGATTGCCACCCGACCGGACTGCCACCCGATCGGATTGCACCATGGGTCCTACACTTAACTTTTGTTTTAACATTTGAGGTTTTGAACATTTAACGGATTGCCGTCCGATCGGATTGCCACCCGATCGGATTGTCACCCGACCATGTGATGTTTGACTTAAAACACTTAAACAATTTTCAACATGTTCAGTACGTACGGATTGCCACCCGATCGGATAGCCATCCGATCGAGTAACCGTCCTGCTGTGAACTTGTTCTCAACCTGAGAAGCCTCACCAATTGGATTGTTGTCCGATCGAACGGCCGTTTGATCGACTGACCTGAAAGGTAGAGATACTTCTCTATTTTCAAAATTCTACAATGAAAATTCAAAAGACAAGCCATCATACACAAACACATCCATCCCAAACGAGATGACAATCCAATCGAGTGGCAACCCGATCGAGCGACCACCCGAACGGATTGTCATCCGATCGACCGGTCACCCGATCGGATTACCGTCCGATCCATTGACACTTCACACCGTTTTACGCGTCGCTTATCGTTATTGCTATCGTTCTGATCAGGCTAATCTTGCTCTCTAGCGCTCCCTTCAATCCATCATCGCAGTGAGTATACTCGAACCCTTTTTGCTTTACGCACTTTTGGGTGTTACATACGTTACTTATACTAAATCACATCGAACACACTACGCAATACTTTAACGCTAACCGTTACCGCATGTTATACGTGACTTAATGAATGCTTGTTTGTTATGTTTACACATGGAATGCTGTCTACCTGCCTTAGCAACGATAGTACTATAGTTTGGACTCAGCACCTGTTCACTCAGGGGTTGTTAAGGACAATTAGTTACATGGCTCACAGTGGTGAGTGTGTATTACGAACTGCCTTGGGCAGTCAACCCGTAGTCATTGGTATCGATAGGTTCATGTCGATAACTAACGTACTTCATTTCACACTATGTACATGCGGGTTATGCGTAAACGATTTCGAACTCTATTATATCTATCAAACTTGTATGCTCACCTTTACACTATGTGTATTGACTTTTACTTTAACTTATGTGGCTGGTGCTTAAGATGTTTATTTGCTTGGCTTGCTGTGAAATCGAGGCTAGGAAAGGTCTGGAAACAAATAAACGAATTGTCTGTATTGGTAATCTGAGTTGTCGGAACAGAACAATTTGACTAGATTTTTTCTATAATAATTATATTACTTTTTATGTCATGGTATGGGATGTGATGCTTTAAATAACTGGTAATAATAGTTGTTATGGAAACTTCTGGACAATCTGTTTTGCTCAGTGCCATGCCCCGATGATTCCGCCATCGGTTGGGGTGTGACATCGTTTATGAAGTATGAATGCTTTCTAGTTTAGTATAGACGAACAAAAAGACGTATGTTAGAAATAATATTAACAAGTATGAGCACATAAATCATTTCAAGGAAATAACACGTACGAGACATTTCAAGAATAGCATATAAAGATGTTTCATAAAAGTAGCATGTGAAGCAAGTATGGTCAAATTTGGTACTTAACTATAGACTATGTCAAAAGCATGGAAATTTTCCTAATTCTCTATAGTTATGGCTCTGATACCAATCTGTCACACCCCAACCGATGGCGGAAACATCGAAGTGAGACGAAATAGATTGCTCGAGACATCATAACACTAATAATTGTGGCAAGTATTTAAATAATAAATTTCATTCCATTTCTAAAGAGTCAATTACAAGGATTTGAAGCAAATACAACAACATGAATAATGAAATACAATACCACAGGAGTACAAAATTTAAAGTGTGTATCTAAGCATCCTACTAGATTCCATTCATCACCAACATCATCGTTAAACCTGCAACATGTTTTAAAAGCATAGTTCAATACAAAGGTATTGGCGAGTACACTAGTTTTAGACTCGTGACATATGTATAAAAAGTATTTTCAATCCAACATAACAATTTGGTATACAAGGTCAAACTATCATGCAAAACTAAAAGTCAAACCCAAGTGTCCACAAGAATAATAGCATCCCTCGATATAGCAATATCGAGCCGTAAAGTATGAATAATAGTATCCCTCGATATAGCAATATCGAGACCATAAAGAATATAACTTAACAAAACCCCGTCGGGTGGTGTGCTACTCCTATAGCGCTATAATTGTTAAGGCGGGTTAACAAGTAGTATGAATTCTAGCAAAAACTTAAGCATAACAAAGCATGTATAAGGATTGATTGAATAAAGCACGTTTGTGAATCGTGCATTTTAACAAGTAAAACATGTTGCACCCAAAGTGTATTAAAAGGAAAATGGGTCAAGTGTACTCACAAAATTGCTAAGTCTTCCGATTATCCAAGTGTTGACGAGTGTATGAGATTGGGAGGACGAATGTATAAGGGTTAAAGTTCAAGGTATGTTTAGAGTCAAGATTCGGAATTTAAAAGGAATATGAAAAGTACATATGCAAAAGTAATCATCTATCACGTAATACTCATACTTGACACTATGAAACTCAAAGGAGTTTAAATGTTTTCATGGGTTAAAGTACCCATTAGAATCGTGATGAGTATTATGTTCTTAGGTGGTGTAACCTACTATTTTGACAAATAACCATTAGGTTATCATCAAAAGTTCGGTTATCACAAGTATTATATAGATTATATAGGTTATATCATAGATTATAAATCCAAGATTATCACAAGAATGTCATAGAAGTCATGTAGGAGGTAGGAAGATAAATCTTCCATTTAGGTACCTCTTATGTTTCACCAATACACAAGTTATCATAGACAATAGGGATGGTCATGAATACATACAATGAAGAATGGAAATACATACTATCTAACTAAGAAAACATCAAGTGATGTGTGGATTGAAGGTAGGATAGCCTAAGCTTATCCAAATAATCACACAACTTCAAGCTTTAAGCTTGTTCATCACTTGTAGGTTTAAACCCTTTTAAAAATAGAAAGTTTAGAGGATTAAAACCTCTGAATTTGTATGTTAGAACCTTGTTTTTAAGCATACATAATCATAGTCTTGGTTAGTGGCATAAGGACATAGGAATGTATGAAGAAAACATGATTTTTCTTCCAAAACAAAAAGATAAAAATGAGTAGAATTATAGGTGCACTTTGGACCTCAAAAATGGTGAGGTTTCACCTTAGTTTGCCCAAGAAAACTTGTGAAAACCTTCCTAGAGGTTATCCAAGTGTTAAGAAGAAAGAAACAAGAAGAAAATTGAAGTAGAAGTGAGTTAAAACTCACGTTTTATGGCTGAAACTCTAAAAAACGTGGCTAAAACTTAGCTGAGTTTGGGAGTGTTTTTGAAGTGTTTGGAGGCTTGAAAAAGTGGAATAAGGAGTGGGGAAATGTTTATTATATAGGGAAGGGATTAGGGTTTCAATGGGTTGGGCTTTGGAAGTGATTAGTGGGCTGAATAACTCAAGGCTGTTAACAGCCCTATAATTTTTATTTTATTTTTTTAACATTAGAAAGTATATATTTTATGTTTAATAAAGTGTTACATGTTGTCTAGTATGTATGTAACTTGTAACAAGCTCCAAAATGCATAAATGACATCTTTTAATTTAGCAAAAAGTGTGATAACATAGATGTGTATAACACATGAAATGTAACAAGTATGTATGGTTTATAGTTTGGTATAATCAAGTGAAAAACATACAACTTAGTCATATAATCGAATAACCAAGTGTTTGAATGTATGGAGATTTAAGGATTACGAATACACAATGATCGTGTACGAGTAAACTTATGTTTATGAGAATTACGAGTCATGTATCAGACGAATGCCCGTATCAATGTAGAAGATTAATTTTATTACGATCAAAGTCTTGGATACGATTACAAGGAATACAAGTTTCTAAAAATAGAAACGCACGCAAACTTTCTAATTAAAGAAAGTTACGAAAAAGCAGGGTGTTACAACTAGGCAGATTCGTATGAACGGACTGATATACATAATATGAGATTTGCTGAGATGGGTTCGTACGAATCCACTAGGCCTATATATAGGTGTAGGGTCTTGTTCATTTGGTAACTTTTGAGCATTAGAGAGGCGAAGCTCTGCTCGTTTGTTTTTGTGGTTTTGTACTTGTCAATCATCAATAAAAAACAACATTTAATTACATCTTTGTGTTCAATCTACACACGTACTTGGATTCCGCACAAGATACGTGTTCAACGCATTCAACGGTTAAGGAATCGATCCCCGGAGCGAATCCACAACTTTCTCATTCCACTTCATTATCTTAGCATTTAATGTTTCAAACACCAAACTTTGAGCATCGATATCTCATTCATCTTAGCTCCGTTTTGGACGCGGTTTGATTCGTTTCAAAGCTCTTCCAACATAGAACACAAACCCACAAATAAATATATATGTATATTAACCTCAGTTTCTAATATATATTTGTAGTCCAAAACTAGGAAATATGCATTTTCTGTATTTGTCAAAAATATTATTTTCACTAAATTTCCAACAATATGTTCCATTGGGTTATTTTGAAGAACAAATTTTTACATCTAAATATCACATAAACATAAGCTTACAATAGTATAGGATTTAAACAGACGCAACTTCTGTGAAGGGACAACTACCATACCACTAGACTAGTAAATGATGGGTAATTGTTCCATTTATGTCCATTTATAAACTTCAGAACTAAAAATTCGCATGTTGTAAAATATAAAAAGTTGAATGGTGAAAGATGAAAAAAGTGGCATGTTGAAAGATGAAAAAATAGCATGTTGTAAAAATGAGAAAATAGCATGTTATAAAAAAAATTGCATGGTGAAAATGAAGTTCGCATGCTGTAACTCAATCTCGTATGCTGCGTACGTTAACACAAATTGTACATTAACCAACCCCTATATATATACGACTAATTAAATTAAATCTATAAAAAGAAATTATTTCTGGTATATAACTGGGTAAACATGTATAAGTCATTACGTAATTGGGTCGGGTAAATAGATATATCACCAAATATTATATCCGTCCCATACCAATGAAAAACATAAAAAATAATCTCATACCCGATTACACTACCCCAAGTTTTCAAACAAGGATACATATAACCAACGCCAATTTTGTATGCAAACTTCTTGTCTTTGCTTCACTAGAGGAGATTGATGAATCCCAGTTGGATCATTGTCAAGTAGGATGAGTTGATATAGTTTGAACATTAAAAAGTTTGGTTGCTAATTCCTAAGCCAGATAACAAGATCAATGTTGGTACTAAACGGCTCTTTAGGAAAAAAAAAATGGATAAGAAATGACTAATTATAAAATTAAAGCTAGATCTATTGGTCAAGGATAAAGGAAGGAAGTTGCAATATACTAGGATGAAATGTCTACGCTTGAGTTTTTTTTAATAAATATTCTTAGCGTATGTTGCATGCATAGACTCTAATGTGTTTTATATGAATGTGAAGAGTGTATTCCTGAGGGAAGCCACAAAGTCTCCTTTGACTAGAAGGATCCAAAGCATATCTATACCTTAGACCAAATTCTTTATGTTTTGAAACAAGCTCCTTAATTATTAAACTCTCATGATTTTTTATTGGCCTTAATTATTAAACTCTCTCATGATTTTTTTTATTGGAAGTGGCTTAGCTATAAGATGTATTGTGGATAGCTTTACAAGAGCCAAGAGGTATAACATGTTGTTTGGTATAGAGAATATTCTTTGAATTGGGTTTGAACTGTATTGAGAAAATTGTATTGTAAAAATTAGGGTTACACAAAGATGGTGTTTATATAGACCACCATATTACACACTAGCCCCTATACTATTTCTTCTTTCCGACACTCCCCCTCAAGTTGAGTAGTGGGGTCTCCAATACTTAACTTGCTCAAACAGCTACTAAAAGCGTTTCCGTTGACTGCTTTTGTGAGGATATCTGTGAGTTGATCTTTTGATGATATATACGGGAGCTCTATGATCCTTTCCTCCAGTTTTTCCTTGATGAAATGTCGATCTACCTCCACATGTTTTGTTCGATCATGTTGAACTGGATTTTCTGAGATTTGTATTGCAGCTGTATTGTCGCACATAATTTTACTGGGTGTTGCCCTTTGGGAGAAACCAATATCTTCTAGAAGTTTCCTGATCCAAAGAACTTCGCTTAACCCTCGAACTATGCCTCTGAACTCTGCTTCTGCACTCGACAGAGCGACCACCTTCTGTTTCTTACTTCTCCATGTAACAAAGTTTCCACCTACCAAGGAGAAATACCCTGATGTTGACCTTCGATTTCCCTTATCTCCTGCCCAGTCGGCGTCAGTGTAGAGCTCAACATTTAAATGTCCATTTGCTTTGAACAACACTCCATGGCCTGTGGTTCCCTTTAGATACCTTAGAATTCTCTGAGCAGCTTCCATGTGGGCAACTTGCGGTTGGTGCATAAACTGACTTACCACTCCAACAGCATAAGCTATATCAGGGCGAGTGTGAGCGAGATAGATTAACTTGCCCACGAGTCGTTGATACCTTTCTTTGTCTGCAAGCTCACCATTAAGTTCCATGTGAAGATTGTGGTTCACCACCATTGGCGTATCTGCGGGTTTACAATCAATCAAACCAGTTTCCGCCAGGAGATCAAGGACATACTTCTTTTGGCAGATGAAAATCCCCCGTTTAGACCTGAGAACTTCTATTCTGAGGAAATACTTGAGATTCCCAAGGTCTTTCATTTCAAACTTCCAAAACAAATTCTTTTTCAGCCGTGCTATCTCTTCAACATAATTTCTGGTGATAATCATGTCGTCTACATATATGATCAAGCAAGTTACGAGGCCGTTTCTTCTTTTGAGGAACATGGTATGATCAGCGTTACTTTGGTAATACCTGTATTCTTTCATGGCCAGGGTGAACTTTCCAAACCAGGCCCGAGGTGACTGTTTTAACCCGTATAGAGATTTTTTTTAACCGTCAAACTTCCCCATCTTTAAAACCCCTTGAAAAACCTGGAGGTGCTTCCATGTAGACTTCTTCTGCTAGGTCTCCATGGAGAAATGCATTTGTAACATCAAACTGATGGAGAGGCCAATTCTTATTGGCTGCCACGGAGAAGAGGACTCTGATGGTGTCCATTTTTGCAACCGGAGAAAACGTCTCAGAGTAGTCGATCCCATATGTCTGAGTGTACCCTTTGGCTACAAGTCGAGCTTTGTATCTTCCAATAGAACCATCTGGTTTATACTTAATTGAATACACCCATCGGCAGCCAACTGTTTTCTTTCCTTTTGGGAGAATGCACTTTTCCCACGTATTATTTTTCATAAGAGCTTGCATCTCTGTTTCCATTGCTTCTTTCCAGTTCTTCTTACTTTGTGCTTCCTTTACAGAGCCAGGTATTCGTTCGGAGTATAGAGATGTGACAAATGCTTTCGTACTATTAGATAAGTTCCCATTAACTTTATTAGCCACAGGATACCTTGAAGTTCTGGTTTCCCTCTCTGGCGAGTACCATTTTGGAAGGACCCCTCTATTGGCTCTAGGAGGGAGAGGGTATCTTCCAGTTGTCTCTGCTACAACTGGTTCCACATGTTCAACGACTTGTTCAACCTCTTCCAAGTCTGGTTCACCCTGTTCCACATTTGGTTCAACCACAATGAACGTTGACTTTCTTGAAACAAAATACTTCTATGACACCCAACTCAGTGGTCAGGGGGAGAATGAATGTATAGACACCCTGAGTTGGCTAACCCAACTTCCCTCATCTGAAGAAGTAACAACAGAAAATCATCACAGTACTGCGAGTCCTTCACACACAGCCACACAATCTGCAGAGCACAGTACCACTGAAGAAAGTCCATCCAACGTGATACATGAGGTAAGAAATACTGAGGACTCTGGATGTTCTACGTTTTATAACCATGAGCCAACATGGGAACACATAGAACCGACAACAACGGAACCTACTCCACAGGTTGAACCAAATGTGGAATAGGGTGAACCAGACTTGGAAGAGGTTGAACAAGTCGTTGAACATGTGGAACCAGTTGTAGCAGAGACAACTGGAAGATACCCTCTCCCTCCTAGAGCCAATAGAGGGGTCCCTCCAAAACGGTACTCGCCAGAGAGGGAAACCAGAACTTCAAGGTATCCTATGGCTAATACAGTTAATGGGAACTTATCTAATAGTGCGAAAGCATTTATCACATCTCTATACTCCGAACAAATACCTGGCTCTGTAAAGGAAGCGCAAGGTAAGAAGAACTGGAAAGAAGCAATGGAAACAGAGATGCAAGCTCTTATGAAAAATAATACGTGGGAAAAGTGAACATTTGATGAGTTTTTGGATTATAACACCGGTAACCTATTTGGTCGATCCCATAGCCAACAAATACACATTTCTCAGCACATGGGCCGAGCTTGTTCCGGTTGGTTTTTGGTATGTGGACAAACGCGGTACACCCGAAGATTCGAGGTTCAAGTGTAAGGGGATGGGGAATATTGGCAGACTTAGACAAGCAATCTAAGGGAGTCTTAAATTTAAGAGCTTTTATGGGAAGCCTATTTAGGAGATACATGGAGGTTGCAACTGCCTCCGGCCAGAAAGATTTAGGGACCTGAGATTCAATTAAAAGGGCTCGAGTCATTTCAAGAATAATACGGTTCTTCCGTTCGAAAACACAGTTTTGTTCGGGGGTATGAGAACAAGAGGTTTGATGAATTAACCCTTTGGTTTTAAAGAATTGTTTCATGGATGTATTGGCAAATTCCCCCCCCCCCCCCATTGTCAGATCGAAGGATTTGGATTTGAGTTTGGAATTGAGTTTGAATCATAGCATAAAACGTGATAAATTTTTCATAAACTTCAGCTTTGTTCTTTAAAAAATACACCCATGTCATGCGAGTGCAATCATCCACGAATAGTATAAAGTACCGACGACCCTGTCCCCCATCACAGGAGCAGGACCCCACACATCATAATGGATTAGTGAAAAAGGTGAAGCAACTTTCGTATTGCTAAGTTTAAATGGTTGTCGATGGCTTTTAGCACGAAAACAAGTTTCACAATCTGTTTTTCCATTCGAAGGGAAGAGTTTCGGAAACAAAATATGCGAATAACCACTGGATGGGTGTCCCAAACATCTATGCCATAGCCAGGCTTCCCGGTTTTCGGTTCCATGTGCCAACATCACAGTACCTTGTTGAGCCACTTCATCCACATAGTACAATCCGTCACGCTCAGTACCACGTCCAATAATCACACCCGTCCTGATATCCTGTAGAAGGCAGAAAGTAGGGTGCATTAGTACCGTGCAATTCAATTCTTTGGTAATATGACTAACTGAGAGCAATTTGTGTGATAATGACGGAACATAGAGGCAATTTGATAATTTCATAGTTGGTGAAATTTCAATCACTCCTCCACCTTTCACTTGCATCATTCCGTTGTTTGCTGTATGAATTTGAGTTTTTTTAGGTTGGGTCATTGAACATATGTCTAATGGTTCAAACGTCATGGTGTCGGTGGCACCAGAATCAAATATCCAAGAGCTGTTTTTTCCATGATTAATCGTCATATTCACTTTTCTGACACGATTGTGACAGATTTTTTTTTTGGGAATTACGCTGTCGTTACGGATAAGACAGCAGACCAGCGTATTTAATAAATATGCTGGACACTTGAACTCGCGTTCGAGATTTATCAATTACACCGGGAACAAATATGCTGGACCACTTTAATCCGCCAGAATAACGACGCCCGAGAAAGACGTTATCTTACCGGCGTATTTATCAAATACGCCGGGCAACTTGAACTCGCGTTCAAGATTTAAAATCGCCCACAATCAACAAATCCGCAACCGACAAATCAAGAAATGGTCTGGTGGCGGCGTAATTATCAAAAGAGGAATCGATTGGAAATTATCAAAAAGAAGGAAACTATCAAAAGTAGTGGAATTGATTGGAATTACAATGGAGCCGTAGATGGTGGCCGTCAAACAAGTAGGAATAGAAATGAGAACGACGACGGCGACTTTTGCAAGATTTTGATCAGCGTGATAACTGTTGCCGTTGCATGCAAACGCCCGTAATGAGCTCGCGTTTAAGTTCCGAAAAAAATAAAGGGAGACGCTTATTTTTTTTAAAGTTTGTGGCTGAGTTTTGCAAAGATCGATGAAGTTTGTGACTGTTGAACGTAAATCTTGAAGTTTGATTGAGTTGAGGGATTGCAGCGAATTGGTTGAGCGAGTGATCGATTTTTTCTCCTTTTGAGTTTGATTTGATTGGGATAAACTGTAGATGATGAACAGAGTGTTTCAGGATCAGAAACTGTGCTCTGATACCATGTTGTTTGGTATAGAGAATAGTCTATGAATTGGGTTTGAACTGTATTGAGAAAATTGTATTGTAAAAATTAGGGTTACACAAAGATGGTGTTTATATAGACCACCATATTACACACTAGCCCCTATACTATTTCTTCTTTCCGACATAACAAACATCACACATGTTTAAAATATAAAAGATTGAGCATGTTGAGAGAGTTCTTATTTTCTTTCGTCTACATGTAACACATTAAGAATTGAAGTTCTATAAACCAAGACAACTAGTGGTATTGGCGGCTCAGAACTCAGTGGGGACAAACAAATATTATTATAAATATAATTGGAGATAGCTAAATGGTTATAAAAAGGTGGTGAAATGATAGAGATGTTGAATTGGTTTAAATAGTGATCGTGATGGTTTAAATTAATTTTTATTTAATTGAACTCGTTTTGTTTTTTAAATCAAACCGTCGTTTGACTGTTAAACCCATTTAAATTCATTCAAACCCATTGGCTACAACAACCTGAGAGTGATACCCGAATAGCCCTACCCAAACGACCGGCGCCAATGTTGCTGGTCGGGTAGGGGCTACCCGAATGGTCTTCGGCTTGTGGCCCAGGGGCCCTTAGTAATCGTATTGTGGCTTTGCTGACTCTAAATCATGTTATGCCATGAGTCATGTTTTAGATGAATGACTTCGCCGTAACTATTATATTGTTGGTGGACTAGTTGTTTCTATATACGTATGTTACATCATTACTTTTGATTTTGGATGGTCATGCTTCGTGTTGTATAGGATTGTTGAGAAACTTTTTCTATATTGTGTATTTCGGCAAAGTTATTTGGTTTGGAATGAAATTCTCGAAACTTAATAACAGTTTTGATTCTTAACATTACGTGTTAAATCTACTCATGTATGTTGCACGCAGTGGCGGACCCAGGATTTTTTTCCTGGGGGTGCGGAAATTTTTTAAAGATTTTAGACCCCTAGCTATATAAAAAAATCGGTTCATAGCGGGTCGGATCAGGTCGGGTAGGGATGAGATCGGTACGATACCGGTACCGTACCGGTACCAATACCGTAAATACCGTTACCGAAATTGAGGAAATATGGATACCGATTACCTTATCGATTCGGTACCGGTATCGGTACCGGTATTTCGATACTTTACCATATTGGTACCACTTTGGTGTCATCCATTGTTTTACCTAAAAAAATTTCATGTGCAACCCATTCATCCATTATTAATTGAACTAGAGTAATGTATAGATGAATGTAAACAAAGGATAAACATATTAAGTATTCAAAAACATAAAAGTTTAAACTTTTTAACCTATCCTAAAATCCTATTATCTCGTGACTCTTGAACAAAATCGCATAAACATCAAAATCACAAAAAAAAAAAACAAAAACAAAAACAAAACATGTCGCTGTGGCGGCCTGAATTAACCAGTTTGCAGCCGGAATTTTGCAGTCGCCGACCGGAATTATGCTGTCGCTGGGCGCTGAAGTGAGGCAGTGGGAGGGCAGGAGTCGCTGGCAAGTGGCAGCGATTTGTGTTTTTTTTATGTGGACTGATTTTGTTTAACAAACCTAGTAGTTGGATTGAGCTTGAATGGGCATTAAGTTACTGGGTTTGATGGATTGAGTTAAGTTTTATTAAAGGGGTTAGTTGGCTAACTTGTTTACCTTATTTGATCGGGTTTCAATCCGTGTTCACAATTTTTTGTATAAATTCATAATATTTTTTTCTAAGGGGTGCGGTCGGAATTTTCCAAGAGGTGCGGACGAAAATTTCCAAGGGGTGCGGTCGGGATTTTTCGCGAAAAATACCATTAAATTTTTTTTTTTCAAGGGGTGCGGCCGCCCACCCACCCCATAGTGTGAGTCCGCCCCTGGTTGCACGTAAGAACCTTAAACATGGGTATACCAAACTAAAGGTGAAGATCCTATTTGTGTCTAGTGTATAGTTATTTTCAAGAAAGATGTCCAAGTCTAATTAGGGTTGCTTGGTGGTTATTAGCCTTGACCAAAAGGACAAATTATCAACGAATCTTTTTGGTAGTATATTGGTTGGTGCAACCTTTAAGGATTCTTTTTTTACTGAATCTGTCACTTCCTTTTGATTCTGAAAAGCATGATATATTCCTCTTTATAAAGCAAGAAAAAACCTTGATCTAGTTATTTTTTTTACTAGCAATCCATGAAAATCTTGATGGAATTGATGTAATAAATTAAAGTATACTAAAGTAAAGATTGTTATGTTACGTAAAGCAAATGTGTGCATATTTTCAGTCAATAATAAAATAAATAATATTCTTTTATTATCAAGGTTTTAACATTTACTGGTAAATCATTCTAAAATTAATAAAACTAGCTTGTAGTACTTCACTCCTTGCCACGGGACACGATTGGAATTTGTTACGTATCAGCACACACCATGACAACCGATAAATAAATTCGTAAAATTAAACAAAATGATATTTAAATGTGTTAATGTTATTTGCGTCGTAACTTGGCTCCAAACATCAAAATAATAAGAAAAAATAAAACAATAACGTAAATAACAAAGGTAAACGTAAAAGAAATGAACTCGATCAGTTTCGATGCACTCGTTATAACAAACGAAAAAAAAAAGTTAAAAAAATGTTGAAAAAGGTATATGCGTTTTCAATTCGTTAAAATAAATTTGAAAGGTAAAAGCGATTTTTCCGTATCTGTATCATTTTCGTTCGTTAAAAAATCTAAATTCAAAAAATAAATAAATAAACTCATGGTAGCAAACTAAACTCAAAAAGAAAAAAAAAGCTGAAGGCTCAAGATAGCAAGTCTTCAAGGGTCATATTATCATGTTAGCATTATTCAACTTCTTTTCAATATATTTTATATAGATATAATAAGAATAAGGGAGAGGATCATGAGAAAACTACATGTAAATGAGAAAACTAACTAGAAAAGCCTAAAAAAAGCTAAAAAAACATACCAATTTTTTTTTACAATTTTTTATAAAAAATTCGCTATTTTTTATATATAAAAAAATTTAAAAAAAAAATTGTTGTAATGCACATGTGCAATACAACAAAAATTTTTTATTTTTATTTTTATTTTTTTGAAATTTTTTTTCCATGCATAAAATATAGCGATTTTTTATAAAAAAAATGTAAAAAAAAAAATTGGTATGTTTTTTAGGCTTTTTTAGTTAGTTTTTTGGTTTCTCATTTGAACTAGTTTTCTTATGATCCATCCCCATAAGAAGAAAAGATTGTTATTTTTCTTGAACAACAAATAAAATTTGTTATTAGAAAACTATCGAATTATGTTTTTATTTTGGCCGGTTAGTTGTGGCGCAGATTGGTTAACCCGCTTTGTATTTCATGTTTTCTTTCTTTTTAGAATCTCACTTACTACTTAAGTCTTCGTAATTATATGCTCCATGTTTTGTAAACATCCCAAACACATACCAATACAAAAGGGTTGTTTATAATTGGTTTCGAATTATATATATGTGTGTAATTTCAAATTACATATGATATTATACTTTTGAATTAAGAGCCATTTACGGTCTCTTTGTTTTGTCCATTTTTACCATTTCAGTTCAAATTTCAAAATTATACTATTTTCCTCTCTAACATTCTTGAAATGGGTCATTTTAGTTCAAAAAAACTAACCTTGGTTAAAAAACACATAAGTCAGTTTGCTTAGGGATGTAAATGGCATTTAAAGTCTAGGGACGTAAATAACACTTATGTTGGGTTATATAATATCTGCTGATAATGAAAACCAAAACCTAAAGAAACCATCTTCCTTAGCCTTTGTAATATGAATTCTGCAAACATCAAGTATTGGAAATTCCCCCTTGAAAGCTTCAACAAATAACCACCAAACAGTTGGAAAAGAAGTATTGCAATCAAAAGAGCAGGATGGCCAAGTTAAAGTGCTGAAATATGAAAGAATTGGTCAAACAAGTCAATGTTGAAGACAAGTGCTGGTTAACAACTGAAGAATAAAGTGTTGGAAACCCAAAGTACTGGATTCTTCTAGTAGTTTGGTTTCCAACAGTTTCCCTTGTATTTTTTAGTAGTTTAGTGTTTTTCAGATGTTTAGCTTTCTGTCCAGCAGTTTTGCAAACTGCTCGCTTTCATGGTGACATCGTCAGCAGTTCTCTCCTTTCATAAAGAGAAAAATACACTGATATAATTTGTTAACTCTTACAGCTGAATATTTCAGATTAAAGAATCTAGAGATAGAAAGGCTAAAGTAAGAGAGAGCTCACCTGGTGACGGGGAGTAACATTTGTACTATGATGTATTTCTGAAATCTGTAATAAAGAAATCATTAGACAATAATTCCTTACAAATCTAGTTATTACTTTGATTGATGAGCTTATTATTAACTTGTATTAATGATATTTTAGTTGTTGTCAGACACACATACTTTTTTTCAATTCCAGTCCCCCCTCTCTCTACATCACCACCACCACCACCACCGCTACCTCCATCTTCTCCTCCCCCTCTCCGTGTCCATTTTTGTTTATCTCCCTCTCCCTCTCTTTCTCTCTCTCTAACACTACCTCATCATCGCAACACATACCTCCGACAACCACCCTCACGATCGCCTGCCGCTCCCACCATCACAATAACCACTGCTAAAGACCTGCACAACCACTGAACCTTTGCGCCATCGCCTCCTCCACTCACCACTCAAACCCTTACGACGCCGTCCTCTGTTGGGTCTAACACCAATACCGCACACCGCCACCTGACGCCTGAAACCCATTTATCAGGTCTGTTGCAAGCTCCAAGGATATCGGAATGACATAAATCTCTACGATCTATTGGGATTTGAGCACAGATTCATTTGTTTCTATGGTGGCGGTGGTTTTTTAGACGACTTTTAAGGATTTTACACATGGCCTGCCTTAATGTTTTGATGTTTCAAAACATATTTAACAGGCGGCGGTTGTCTAGTGGTTGGTGGTGGCGGCGACGACCGTGATGGTGGTGATGTATGTAGGGGATGAAAGAGATTGTGTGTGCAAATAATAATAATAATAATAATAATAATAATAATAATAATAATCTGTCTCCTATACTAAAAAATACATCTTTGCCACATGTCATGATTTTAGGCCACCACTTTGATGATGTGGACATGCTCTTAAGCTAGATAATTGAGAATTGAACGGTTAAACAAAATGGACGTCTTCCGTTATTTTTCCTCACACGCCATTCATCATATCCAAACCCTAATCCTCATCTAGCCTCTCTTTCACGCTTTTGTTCTTTCAATCGCTTCTTAATCTTCAATCGATTATCATTGTGTTGTTCTTCCGTTCCAAGTATGTTCCTCAATGGTTGTATTCGATTTTTTCACCGTGGCCTTCTCCTGCTCATAAACCTAATGTGTGTTAGAAATTAGGGTTTAGGGTTCTAATAATGGAGGACCGAATAAAGAAGCAAAAAAGAAGACGTGCAGTAGCCCTAATACTATCTATAACTTCATCTGGGGCGATTATATATGTACCCACTTTAGAAATCTCTAAATATCAAGCATACAAACTCTCATCCAGGTTTGTTTTCTTCGATGCTTGATGATGCAATCTGATATTTCTTTGATTGTTTCATCCATGTATATTTATTTTCTAATTGTTTTTTTCTTTTCATTTTGGCGCTCAAGTTTAGTTTTCTTATCAATCTCTATTATGAATTAGGGATATCAAAGGGCAAGAATAAAGGATGAATTTACTTTGTCCCCTTCTGTGTTTCTGGTGTTTATGATTTTTAGGCCTTATTTGTTTCAAGCTTTGATCGGCTATCGTTGTTCCATTTTTGTTTTACTGGGAATATTGTAATTGAATGTGAAATTAGACATGTGCTCTATAGACACCCCTACTGTTTGCTAATTTCGACCTATAGTTTTCTTATGTGACCGCTTCTCCACTTGGTGTTCTTCAACAGGTTAATTTTATCTCTACTCGTGTGTTGTATTTTGTGTTGATTGTTTACAGATGGTTTTACACTATGTATTCCAAGTGTTCGATCAAATGCCTTAATGATTTTGTTTGTTTTTTCTTGTTGAATGCATTGTTATTTTATAGTGAATTAGACTAAACATGGATTATTTGATTGCTGATTTTTGGTTTAATTCTAGAAGATGGCATTTGATTCTCTTCAAAATGCTATAAGAATGTTTAAGAGCCTCTCGGTAAATTATAGATCGTAAATTAAACTGGTGTTGTAAGAATGTTTAGAATAAAAGTACTGGTAACTTCAGGGAAGGCACTTCCTGTATACAGGTTGGTATGGCTGGAAAGGAGTTAAAAATTAGAAATCGTCCAATCAGATTTTGTAGATGTTCAGGTTTGTGTTTATTTGATCTATTGAAAAGAAAATGAATTAATATTTCATGTTTCCGAAAAAACTATTGACAACTGTATTTTTGTATGCTTACAGTTTGTTTGTATTGTAGGCTTGATTTATGGGCACAACAATATTTCAACATCAATCAAACAAAGCCGCTCTTCCAACTCACAAGGTAAAACGGTTGACACCCTCATTGTGTGTCATTTCTTGTTTCGTTTGGGGTTAGCAAGTGTATAGTAAAGAAGATTCTTCTTACCATCACATTATACAATTCACCAACTACCTAACCTTTAGAAATTTCCATTTTTGCAGGCTTATATCTCATTTACATTGATTTTCATCATTAATTTTGGGCAAATATAGAGAGATATGAAGTGGTTAAAGAATTGGGGTCCTGGAATTTTGGGGTAGCCAAGCTTCTTGGGGACAAAGGGACCAAGATTGTTTGCTGTCAAGTTTATTGAAAGGGCCAAAAGATTTTCTATTATATTTTATTATCCAGTTTCATGAACTTAAGTTCTCTTATTTTTGTTCCAGTTTGGGCCCCAAGATGTGGCTGTTCTAAAACCGAGCATGGGCGATTTAAGCTCCCTTACACTTAGACAAGGTATTGTTTATTGATTAAAGGCAGATAGTATTGTCTAAAAAAACATTCACATTGTTAGTTATTCTTTTAGATATTAAGAATTTAAATGGATTTTGGAGTTGTAAATGAGCTCGTATGACTTTAAAAGTCAAAAAATCTTATTAATTGGATAAATTATTAGAATTGTTTTCAAATACTTAGAATCCATTTGTTAAGTCTGAGTTTACACGGTTTGTGATTCAACAACAATTAAGCTCAAAACAATTTTGTATTGTAAATAAAGATAAGCAATCACAAACGAGAAATCATCATTAACATATGTTTTTCATTAATGGTTCAAATGTTTTAAAGAAGATAGACTCTACAGGCTCTCCCTCAGACTAATCACTAAACAATTATGTTCGTATAAAAGAAAAGGTAATGTGTAGTGATGAATAGATCTCTAACACGTGAGATCTATTTATAATATGTACCAAAGTTCTATTCATGAGTGGCTGACATCACCCTGATAGTGATATCTAACATTTCTAACAGAAAAGATTCCACCGATGTTGCAAACATATGGGTAAATCAAACAACTGATATAACTATGCTAACCATTGTTAAAAAGCAAGTATTATTAGATTAGGAAACATCTTTCTAGGCTATTCTCTGTTGCTTTGATCCAAACATCCGTTTGGCTAGACAGATGTTTGGTCTTCTTTATCAGACCTTTGCTTCAACAGACTTTAGTGTAACACCCTTGTTATTATTTTACGGTTTTCGTATAGTTTACGAAAACAAACACGTAATTTTGATAATTAAGGTTAGTTAAAACTTTTACAATTTAAAAGAATATACAACTTAATGTAATTGAATTCGTCGTTTAAAAGATACATCGAAACGCCGTGCGGAAGCTTGTATTTTATCGTGCTCGGTTCCTCATCGAGCTTGATCTTCATCCGGGCACTCTTGACATTCACCTATGATCAAAACCAACTTAAAAGTTAGTTTTGATAGTTAAATAACAAGTTTAAACAAGTTATGTGGGTCAAACAAACAAAATTAAACAATTTTGGGATTCAGGGGGGTAAGACGCCCCACCTAGGGGCTAGACGCCCCACCTAGCCCCTTTTTTGACAGCAAGTTCCTTTATTGTTGCTGCACTTTGCCCAGCTACGAAAATTCACCAAATATTAACTTAGAACTTGCATAACTTTCACTATACAAGTCCGTTTTAGGCGATTCTTTTTCCTACGCGTTCGTAATTAAATTCTCCATCATATGGAGTTAAAATGCAACATCCGGATTAACAAAATTTAAGACTTTTAAGTCTTCGGCTTATTACCCTTTTTATCAAAATGTTGACCCGTTTGTGATTTTATCAAACAAACATGTTTATTTGATCTTTAAACTCATGAACTTCATAATTTCAATATCTCCTATCATATTAGGCTCAAAATCATGGGTTTATATACCTTCTTTAACCCGTTTTGACTTAGAAGCTTATTTTGACCCGTTAAGGGTATTTAAGTATATTTTAAACACGTTTCGCTTTCATTTGTATCTAGCTTTATATTTCCACATTTCTTACCAAGTAATCTTCCACCACAACTATATTTGTGGTGGATTTAATGTGGAGATCCATATATTCCGAGTTTTATCCCTCGGACTATCATTCTACGGCAAAGACCCATATTGAGCCATTTGACCCAAGATTTACCATTTTCACTCTTTATACTTATTCAAAGTATTTGCTTGATCATATAACTTGTTTTTAAACAACTCTTAAGGTTCATTTGCTCGATTTTGCTTACGAGGGCGTTTTGGTAATCTTAAATCCTTTCTTTACAACAAAGACTTTTCATGTCGTAATTGACCAAAATTCCACTTTTTAAACTAGGATCTTGTTTAAATAGCCATCATGTTTTTAAAACACAATGACTATAACTTAAATCATTCGGTTTATTTAAAAGATAACCAAATGTCCATTTTAACTTGTTTTGCCCTCATTAAACTTCAAGTTCTAATAATGAATTGACCAAATATACATACCTGGCTCGAATCAATATATTGATTCGTTTTAATACCTTGCCTTAGTAGCCGCTAAGCGATAGCGATGTACATATCCATCTGGTATTTATTTCTATGATCATATAGCTCAACAAACCATTAGTCGATATTGTCAAAGGGTGATAATTTCACCTTTTGACCCGTTTGGTCTAGAGGACCATGAGACTCTATGAGATGATATTTATTACCATCTTATCCATATGACTAACTCCGGTTTACACCGTATAGTCGTTTTACTTGTAAATCATCTATTGATTCCTTTGACCCATTATGACCCATGCTATAACGTGTCTTTCCCGAAATTAATTGTTATTGTCAACAAATGACCAAAGTACCATTTTACTCTTATTATTTGCAATGGTTTATCTTATAAGGTAACCATTTAAAAACTCGTTATCTTTTAGTCATTTCATGACTAATTAACCGCATTAGGTCCTTTTTATCCATTAAACATGATTTATGACCATTGTCTCTTGTTCCGGGCCGCACTTGCCTTGTCGGAACATCATAATTTAACACAAGACCTACTATTCCCGACCTATCAAGCCAATAGGTATTAAATAATTAGAGTGTAAGCTTTACTTACCTTGTATCCGGATTATGCTCTTTTCCGCGTATACGATCCGTTTGACCCGCTTCTTTCCCCAAGCCTCCATCTAGCTTGTCAAGAGTCAAACTAACATCATAATTCGTAAGATGGTTAGATTAGTCATCATTATTATGACTATTTCATCTTACGGACTTTATGTCGAAACTTCTATTCGACTTCATCATAGGTTAGTTCGACTTTCTAAAGTCAACTACCTTTAATCATATAATATGCACGATTAAGGCAAATCAACATTATGATTAGAACCCGTTTTATCCCATATCTCATGTAATTAGTCAAGCTTGCCAATTATGCGTTTCACTTGAATTTCAACACTTTACTTCTCATTTAGGCATTTTAACAAACACCTAATGGGCATAATTCTACATGTTTACTAACTAGTTCATAACTAGCTATTTTCACCAAGATTTACATCAAGAATTAAATCTCTATGTCTAGTGTTTATGAACAACATGTAGGTCTTGCATCCTATCTTCAAATTTCACAATTTAACACTCAAATTCATGTGTTCATCATATTTCTACAAAACCCATTTAACACATGATAGGGTAATTATTAAATCCCTAGTTTTGGCCTCAATTCATCAAGTTTTCAACTAGGGTTTGTTTCTAAACAATGATTTCATCATAATAACATTATATACATCAACATTCATTCCTGAATTTCGATTATGATTGTTCATCATAATCTCAAAGTATCACCAAATTACAAAATTTGACATACCTTTCGATCCTCTTGACTTGGTGATCGTTTATACGCGTTCATGCATTGATTTGGTCTTGAATTGATCCTCAATTTGGGGTTTTTAGCTTGAACAAGGGTGGAACCCTTGTTTTCCCCTTCTGGTCGTACGAACACACACACACTTAGTGTGTGTGTGGTATTTTATTTCTTGTTTTATTAAAACAAGTTTGCCCACTTGGCCCTAATGGCCCTTCTTGTTTTATTTTGATCAATTGAAACCATAATTCATTATTTATCACTTAATTACATATTATTAACTAGGTTAATTATTCCCAGTTAATTTAATGGGTTCGGGAAGTCATAACCCGTTTTACTTTAAGTCCCGTTGAATCGGGCCTTTCATCCATTCTATTTTCTTGAAAGCTCTTATTCACTTTTAATTAATATTAGGATTATTCACTTAATTCCTAATATTTGCCGATTTACTTTTACCACTAACGGTACTTTCCCCGTCTTTAGTATTAACGGGGTTTAATTACCAAACCCGTTTTCGGGGTGTTACAAGTCTACCCCCCTTAAATAGGTTTCGTCCTCGAAACCTTTTCTTACATAATTTATCGAGTTTAACTCCATGCATTTGCTCTTGATAATCAATTGAGCATTGCTCATATTTTAGCCGATTGTTAGTATTACCAGAAAAGTATGGTAATATCTTTTTGGTTATTAATCATCTACGTATCTTATATGACGTAATGCAACTTGAAATAACGTAATCTCGTTATTTCCACTAGTTTAATTAACTTAGCAATATTCATCACTCGGCTCTAATATTCGCCACTCGGCTCTAATGTGATTATACTTCACATTACACTTCTTGACCGTGATCCTGTCACGTCATGCCAAATTTTACATCAACTTTCTATTTTCAGAATTATCACTTTTCAAATATATCGTCTTGCACCTATCAGTGTCAAGACTTATATCTTTCATGTTTACTGTTTATACGTCAATCATAATTCTTTTTTTTTTGTAGAAACGTTATTTCTTACCAAAAACGAAGTTTTAGTTTAGCGTCTTCTCTTTAACCTTTGTCAATTATCCATACCGGGATATTAACAGTCCAAAATTTATTCTTTTTTAGTCTTTGTTTTATGCGAGGATTCTCCATTTATTCCCTCGCTTTGTCTAATTAACCCATAGGTTTTATCACTTAGTCAATGGGCTATTTTATTAGACCTTCACCTCTTTAAGGTGAGGTCCTTATAATCTATTTCTTTCTAGTCATGACTCGTGGGTCGTTTTAGTCTCGTAGACCTTTCCGTCGTTTATAACCCCAAAGGTTAGGTTGATCCCGTAGATCATTTCTTACTCATGTCATTCTTAAAATACATGTTTGGTGTCAAGGCATCCTGTTTTTGTTTAAAATCATTTATTTTCGCCTTGGTATTTCCTTTGACCTTCACCGTAGTCTAAGGCTACATTCTTTTCCTTTTGGAAAAATTTTCCGACTTTATGACTTCTCACGTCATTTATACGTCGGTTTATCTTATGCTCACCATTATCCAGTTTACATACATTCGTATTTGATTATGTCCCATTACCGGGCTCATTATTCTTTTGCTTTTAACACTACTATTATCCCGCTTGTGTTTACCCATGCCGTCCGACATGACATTATATTAGACCCGTTCAACTTTAAAATAGTTGAACATAATTTATTCACAATTTCTATTTACATTATCTTGTCGTCTTTTAGTTATGACCCAAAACCCGAGTCTTTTAACTTTCCATCCGAGTTCCCGTTTCTCGGTCTACGCATGTGTTTAATTCTTACCCATCAACTGGGTGTTTTACCGAAGTCGTTATTATTGCAACCCTCCCGGTATGCATTAAGACCTCGCTTCATTTTTATATTCCGACTTTGTCATCGAGTTTGACGTTTTACAAAAAACGACCCGTTTAGAGACATATTCGCATTTTCCGGGTTCCAGTGTAAGTACACTCCCTCCCAATGCATATCTTGATCATTCTACATGTTTATATTCTTCGGGTTCGAGTGCAAGTACACCCCCTCCCAATACATGTCTACATCATTTTACATGTTTGCATTTTCCGGGTTCAAGTGTAAGCACACCTCCTCCCAGTGCATACCTTAATCGTTTTACATGTTTGCATTCTCCGGGTTCGAGTGTAAGTACACCCCCTCCCAGTGCATACCTTAATCGTTTTACATGTTTGCATTCTTCGGGTTCGAGTGTAAATACACCCCCTCCCGATACATATCTTAATCATTTTACATGTTTCTTTGTCCCTTCACTCAGACTCATTATCCTAATATAATGCGCTTCCGTCACTCGGCTGTGCGTTTACATTATTATCAAATATTTTGCTTATCTAATTCATTTGGGTACTTTTTAATTTGTCCCACTCACCCCGTCCTTACTACATTGGATGTAAGCATGTCCATCATAAAAAGTTCATGGTACTACGTGCTCACCACTTACTTGGCCAGAGTAAGCGATCAACACCTAGTATACATGACCTTTTTAAAATTTTCACATTACACCCCATGTAAGTAATGCCTCTATTTGTTTCTCTTGGAAACAATATCCCGGATAGGCTTTCTATTCGGGTTTTTCCAAGTTTTTCAATCTACATATGCAACTTTCAATCTCTACGTATTTGTTGCATATTACTATTTGTGCAATTTAAATTTAAAATGTGCACCTGGTAATGTTTGCTCTAACGAGCTTCTCTTGCAATTAGCCTTGTTCGCGATCGCTACGCGATTTGGGTCCTTGATGAGCATACTCTTTGGACTGTTCCTCTATCAAATCCGCAATTTGTTAAACTCTCGCTATCTTCATATGCGAGTGTCCTTTAAGTAAAGCATTTTCAAGAGTTAATAATATCAACTTCAATAATCACCCGTATTATAATACAAGGCTTTTTCTACTATACGCGTCAACGCGCGTAATTTCGTCAACTATTTCAATCATTTAATTGAGGGTAACATGTATTACACTATAACCCTATGTGTTGTTTACAACACTTTAGCATGCTAAACTATTAACATACATGTACTTACCGGATTTGAAATCAAGCCTCGAACCGAACACACTTTATTCTTTAACCATGAGCTCTGATTACCAACTTGTAACACCCTTGTTATTATTTTACGGTTTTCGTATAGTTTACGAAAACAAACATGTAATTTTGATAATTAAGGTTAGTTAAAACTTTTACAATTTAAAAGAATATACAACTTAATGTAATTGAATTCGTCGTTTAAAAGATACGACGAAACACTGCGCGGAAGCTTGTATTTTATCGTGTTCGGTTCCTCATTGAGCTTGATCTTCATCCGGGCACTCTTGACATTCACCTATGATCAAAACCAACTTAAAAGTTAGTTTTGATAGTTAAATAACAAGTTTAAACAAGTTATGTGGGTCAAACAAACAAAATTAAACAATTTTGGGATTCAGGGGGGGGCTAGACGCCCCACCTAGGGGCTAGACGCCCCACCAAGCCCCTTTTTTGACAGCAAGTTCCTTTATTGTTGCTGCACTTTGCCCAGCTACGAAAATTCACCAAATATTAACTTAGAACTTGCATAACTTTCACTATACAAGTCCGTTTTACACGATTCTTTTTCCTACGCGTTCGTAATTAAATTCTCCATCATATGGAGTTAAAATCCAACATCCGGATTAACAAAATTTAAGACTTTTAAGTCTTCGGCTTATTACCCTTTTTACCAAAATTTTGACCCGTTTGTGATTTTATCAAACAAACATGTTTATTTGATCTTTAAACTCATGAACTTCATAATTTCAATATCTCCTATCATATTAGGCTCAAAATCACGGGTTTATATACCTTCTTTAACCCATTTTGACTTAGAAGCTTATTTTGACCCGTTAAGGGTATTTAAGTATATTTTAAACATGATTCGCTTTCATTTGTATGTAGCTTTATATTTCCACATTTCTTACCAAGTAATCTTCCACCACAACTATATTTGTGGTGGATTTAATGTGGAGATCCATATATTCCGAGTTTTATCCCTCGGACTATCATTCTACGGCAAAGACCTATATTGAGCCATTTGACCCAAGATTTACCCTTTTCACTCTTTATACTTATTCGAAGTATTTGCTTGATCATATAACTTGTTTTTAAACAACTCTTAAGGTTCATTTGCTCGATTTTGCTTACGAGGGCGTTTTGGTCATCTTAAATCCTTTCTTTACAACAAAGACTTTTCATGTCGTAATTGACCAAAATTCCACTTTTTAAACTAGGATCTTGTTTAAATAGCCATCATGTTTTTAAAACACAATGACTATAACTTAAATCATTCGGTTTATTTAAAAGATAACCAAATGTCCATTTTAACTTGTTTAGCCCTCATTAAACTTCAAGTTCTAATAATGAATTGACTAAATATATATACCTGGCTCGAATCAATATATTGATTCGTTTTAATACCTTGCCTTAGTAGCCGCTAAGCGATAGCGATGTACATATCCATCTGGTATTTATTTCTATGATCATATAGCTCAACAAACCATTAGTCGATATTGTCAAAGGGTGATAATTTCACCTTTTGACCCGTTTGGTCTAGAGGACCATGAGACTCTATGAGATGATATTTATTACCATCTTATCCATATGACTAACTCCGGTTTACACCGTATAGTCGTTTTACTTGTAAATCATCTATTGATTCCTTTGACCCATTATGACCCATGCTATAACATGTCTTTCCCCAAATTAATGGTTATTGTCAACAAGTGACCAAAGTACCATTTTACTCTTATTATTTGCAATGGTTTATCTTATAAGGTAACCATTTAAAAACTCGTTATCTTTTAGTCATTTCAAGACTAATTAACCGCATTAGCTCCTTTTTATCCATTAAACATGATTTATGACCATTGTCTCTTGTTCCGGGCCGCACTTGCTGTGACAACCGTCACTTTTCCGTACATGTCGTACACTAAATAAACAGTAATCTGTGCTTTAATGGCTGTGCATGATCTAATTTACCAGAAAAATAAATTTCTGAAATTCCATGCAAGTGAATTCACGCACGTTTTATACTACAAGAATTACTTTATGATTGCGTTGCGTCAAAAATATTAGTAAACTCACCTGTAAGACACACTGTGTCAACAAAACTACAGAAGTCAGTCAGACATCAGAATTGAGGCCTAGGTGTAGGTCCAACGACAAGAACACATTAAAACCCAAGAGTACATACAAGGGTTAACATATAGACATTCCGAAAGCTAGAATACGTACTAAAAAGCACCCGAAACACACTTTAAGTGCAAAATTTTATTAAATTCAGCTATAATCAGCTTTTCAACGAATAAATATTATGCAGAAATCATGATTTATCATCCAGAATACTTCCCTTAGTGTCGGGAATTGATAGTGTTACAAAAGGGTACATAAAATACACTAAACGGTGCAATTTAGCACTTTAACGAACCGGTATTTAACCAAACAACCGGACATTACCCGGAACATCAAAATATTACTAGAAGCATTGTTGTAATGTTTCTAAGCTAGTTATGGTTCCCGAACACCATAACACTCCTTATAACACTATAACACTATAACACATTAAATCCTTGAACTAAATACTTGAAACTTAACTTGATCTTGTAATTAGTAATTGGAAATTTCACTTTACCCCCCCCCCTAATAGAGTGGACGGTCACAAGGGAGGTGACCACCCCAAAATATTGTTAAAAATCTACATGATCTTCTTTGGATACTTCTTGGATTTGGAGAAATCTTGTATGTACTAGAGTGGACACAAGAACCATTAGGTAATACTTCAAGATTGGTTATAAGTAACCACCTCTCACCATCATCTCCAACACACCACTTCACTCCTCCCTTGGCTCCCCCATTCTCGGCTCAACCACAACTCCACATCACCTCCATTTTCGGTTATCAGGCAAGCAATCCAAGGTCTTCACAAGGTGTTACAAGGTGTCTAACGAAGCTTGGTGCTCACGAAACTTGAAGGACCTCTTCCGTGTGCTTTTATCCACTCCATTTGTGTCATTGTTCTTCCCTAGCTTTAAGCTAGTTGTAAGATCCTTTTTTCACTCTTGTTACTTCATGTTCTTAGTGGTTAAAAGATATAACATGTTGAAATAACAAGAACACTAAAGAACATACACTTAAATCTTGAAACATAAAGCATGAAATATGATGAATCTTGTTGTTATGATGTTGTGTAGTTCATAAATGATATTTGCTTGATGATTTCTTGAGAAGATGATGTTGAACATCACATGAAGCTTGCTAGATGGTGTTTAAACACATAATCTAGCAAGTGGGAGGTGATTATGTAATAACATATGATGATCACCTTCTAGTAAACACATGGACTTGATGATTAAAATGATTTTTTTTGAAAAATAATCATTAAGTGAGTTGATAACCTTGTTAACCCTAGACTTGTGAATGATTTTCTAAAAAGAACCAAGTTCAAAATGTTATTTTTAGAAGATCATGATTTTACATAAACCTATATTATTTTCGGTGGAAGAACAAGTATAAGAACACTAGAGGAACAATAAGGTTTAATAAATAAACATTTTTGTAAATTATGTTTACAAGTTGTAAACACCAAATCTCTTCAAGAATGAGATTTTAAAAGAAGCAAACACACTTTGGAGGGTAACTAAACCCACTAAACACCTTACCAAGATACTACGCATTTTCGTAAAATATCAAGTTCATGATGTGGGGTGAATTACTTGATTTTGGCACTTGATAAATGTAGAATAAGTTATTGATATTTGATGATGATTTAAAAGAAAATAAACACATGTTTTGAAAACTTGGGAAACCTCCATTTTTAGGGGAAACACTGTCAAAATTTCGGTAAAATTTTGACATTTAGAAAAATGTAAGTTTTTGAGAAACTTATCCCCTAAAAATGTATCTAAAAGCATTTACCAAGGTTTCTCTAATTTTTGTGTTAAGAAATGATGATTTCTTCAAGGTTAAAATTTATATTAAGTATGCATATTTTTGAGAAAAATATATGTATTTGTTGATCACAAAATCCTGTGCTAAGTGTGTGTAGTATGTATTACATGCAATAGTGTATTAGGACTTGAAAATACACTAAATACTCGTAAGAAGTGAAAATACAAAAATACACATACAACATACAAGATACATATATTTACTTTTGAGAAAATAATATAAGTAAGACACTTAGTTAAAAATATAAATTATTTTTAACACAAGAACACATATACAAAAGAAAGTGACTTGTACTTGTGCGATAGAAGTCTAGTGACTAACGTTAATAAAACACGTTTAGGTCACGACGCTAAATAAGCAAATCCGGTGAAGTTTACGACGCAAGGAACGCAAAGTTGTGAGTTCATGCTCCCCCTTTTCTTTAACTGTTTTTGGTTTTATAACTCTCGGGGGTGAAATACATGTTACAAATAATACAATGTTTATAAATGGTATGATAACAAGAAGCACTCTTGGTGGGAACGAGTACCAAATATGATGCGATTTGAGAATACAAAAATACAAGAAGCACTCTTGGTGAGAACGAGTACTAAGTATGATGCGTTTTAAGAAATGCCTAGGAAATACTAGATCATGTGAGCACAGACATAATACTAAAAATGCCATAAAGTCTTAGTGAAAACTAGTACCAAGCCATTAAAAACATTCACTAATTAGGGACGAGGGTTAGATCTAACGGGTACGGCCGAACCCCACTCATGGTCACAACTAGTACCTAGCAGTGCTTCGGAGTCCCAGTCGAGGTTAATCGACACAGTCGAGGGAAATTGACACAGTCGAGGCTAATCGACACAGTCGAGGAAAATCGACAAAGGTATGAGCCATTACGAGTGCTCCCTATGAGCCATTACGAATGCTCCCTAGGAGTCATAACAAGTACTCCCATGTCCTTAAGGAGTCATAACAAGTACTCCCCATGTCCTCACATGCCTTAAAGTCTCTCAAAGATTTTACATGAATACTTTATTGGTACAAGAATCGTATCACAAGAATACTTTATTGGTACAAGATTTGTATCGCAAGAATACTTTATTTTACAAGAATACGTTATTTCACAAGAATACTTTATTTATACAAGATGCATACCATGTTTCATACAAGGTACGCAAAACGCATGAACTCGCTCAACTTTTGTTGATGTTTTCCAAAATTACATGTATTTCAGGTGACAGGATGGATCTTGGGCGCGGGTGTCGTAACTAGAAGTAGACTTCAAGTTTAGATGTCATCCACTTTTGTTGAATTGTAACCTAGACGAAGGTTGTGTTTTTAAAAACTTAAATAATAAGTATTTGTAATACTCAAATTTTCATGAATGGATGAACATCGTTTTGATCATGTAGTTGTTTATTACGATTGAATGCAATGATATTAAGCCAGTCACACATCATATGCTTCCGCAAAAGACAGGGTGTGACAGTTTGGTATCAGAGCTTCGATTGTAGTGAACTAGGATTCCTTCTCGAGTCTAGACTACAATCACTAGAGTTCTCTCACGAAAACATTTTACAAAAAGGTTTTTCATTGCATTCACGAAAGCGCCAAGATCCACGAGTCAAACACTTTTCAAAAAGAGACAAGGCAAGGACATAGTAGGGAATACCCTCAAGATAAGGTGCCAATTAAGGCATAGTCTACACGAGATAGATTTGCATAAAATAAAATACACTCTTGGTGATAACTAGTACCAAGTAGTGTTTTTGTCGTAAATCGACAACTAGAAAAATGACCCCCCAAAAACGAGAGTTATACATGATATAATGCATCAAATTGCTTGTTTATGCTAAGTAGCATATTTGTTATTGATATACATATATACGAATAAGTGTACGGAATAAATATTGACGTGAATACATTCGAATAAGTGTACGGAATATTCATTGACGTGAATAAGATACTTCCGACTCCGACTCCTACTACTGTACGTAACTCGCACGATGAAGCTATCGACCTCACGTTCATTGCAAAGCTCATGACTGGAAGTGATTACCAAACAAGATTCTGAGCTTGCTTCCGTAGGAAATGGCTGCTCTTCTCTCTCGATCGCGAAGGTGCCTGACTACGATAGTGACGACGAGGCAGAGGCGGCAACCCTGATCAACTTCTTAATCAGCGGGACGAGATCCCTGCGGCTTTTGTGAAGCAAGATTGACGACATACTTGACCAGAAAAGGAAGATGAAGTATTCATCTTGAAGGTGCCCCTCCAACTACTAGGAATTCTCTTTATTCCTATTCCATTTAATCATCGTGCCTATACGCGCGTAACGATAACGAGTGTTAGCGCGTGGACCACCGCACTGGTCCTTTTCATGACAGAGGTATAAGGACAGTAGTGTCCCCTCCTTGATTGATCATCTGCTTGGACGAGAGAAAATTTGGGGTAACTGTGCAAGACAATTTATTATTATGGGGGCCCACGTAATAACAACTTGTAGTGCATAGAAATCCTGATGGACTCTGCGGGTCAAGTTAAAGATCACCATCCCTCCAAAAATAAACTCTAGGTGTTCAAACCTTCAAATGGTAGAACAAAACCTAGACCAGTGCTTTAGCACTTTATAAAGTAGGAAAGCTGTCTTGCCTACTTCGTGCCTAACTTTGCCTACTTCATGTACGAGACGTTTGAGAAACAATATTTAAGCAAGATAAGAGGAATAACATTCAGAAAGAATCAGTAACGATACACTCTCTATCACCTCTACACGAACAACCCCATCTAAGGGAAAAAATACACACCAGTAAAGCTAAAGACCTAAGAAAACCAATGTAGCAGGAAATAACTAAAACTTGAATGACCAAGGCGATGTAGCCTCGAGTTCATTTTATTACAAATAATAAGCCAAGTTGGCAAGCCTATGTGAAGGCTCAGTAATTGTTTCCTCGCTCATACATTGATTTTATATACATGTGAAATTGGGTGATTACATGATGGCTTATGGTGCTATGTACCTCATAGACAATTGGAATGTTGTCTAACCTACTTCATACCATTTTGACAGAAGAGAATGCCGCCCAGACGTGACACAAATACCAGCACGTTGCCAAGGACAGAAGCCGAGTTGCAAGAACGCATCTCACAGGAAATTGCACGACATGAAGCCCTCGGCTCTGAGCACAGCGGTGGCACTACCGGAAATAAACCTCCAACTGGCTGCATATATAAACAATTCCTGGACTGCAAGCCATTGAATTTTGATGGCACAGGAGGTGCCGTTGCATTTGTTCGTTGGTTAGAAAAGACAGACTCCATTCTAAGAATGAGTAACTGTTCGCCCCAACAAAGTGTTACCTGTATCTCAGGGTTATTCTTAGATGGCGCACTCTCCTGGTGGAACCTTCAGGTTCAAACCCTTGGCGCAGGTGTTGCTTATGCACTAAGCTGGGACGAGCTCAAGGAAATGATGGAAAAGAAATACTGTTCTAGGGCTGAAATCCAGAAGCTCGAGGTGGAGTTCTGGAATTTGAAAATGGACGGACCGAAGATTCCTGAATACGTCCAACGATTTCACGACTTGTCTAGGGTCGTCCCCTACTTAGTCAAGCCAGAATTCAAGAGGATTGAGCGATTCATTTGGGGACTTGCACCTCAAATTAGGAGCTTGGTTACTACCTCAAGGCCTCCCACCATCGCAGAGGCTATCGATTTAAGCGTTACGCTTACTGAAGAAGCCCTACGTGCGGGAAAATTTTCGGAATCTGAGGATAACAAGAAAGAGACTCATGTGGAGTCATCAGGCAATAAGAAAAGGAAGTCTTCGACCTAAAGGCGGGCACACAAGTCGGCTATGGAAGCTCTAAAGCAAACAAAAGAAAGAAAGTGAAACCGCCGCATGGCAGGAAAACTAATGGAGCCACTAATAAGGCCGGTGGTAAAATTTACTCGGGGACTAAGCCAAGGTGCGGGGAATGCAATTTTCACCATGAAGGTCGATGTCTGAGGCCTAAGTGCGGAAAGTGTGGAAAAGAAGGGCACAGCAAGGACGCCTGTTGGGCGAAGGACCCAGATGGAAGAAATAAGAGAATACCAGGTTGCTACAGATGTGGTGAAGCAGGGCACTTTAGGAAAGATTGCCCTAGGAAGAAACAAGCAAGGAAGGGTTTTCACAATCGAAACTCGTGAAGCACGCTAGGATCCAGATGCGGTTACGGGTACGTTCCCTATTAACCAACCCTATGCATCTACTTTTAATTAATACTGGCATCAACTTTAGCCTTGCATGCTTAGAACATAAGAAACTGCTTGGCCTAGTTTCGAGTAAAATAGACGTCCTGTATTCTTTAGAAATGGGCATATAGAAGGCTAGTTTAAGCAGACGAAGCAAGTAAGGAATTATATTCTAGGAACTCAGAAGGCCGGAACCTTCTGTTACCATTAACTCGAAAAGTCATGATATGATAGTCAGCATGGATTGGATATCCAGGTATAAAGCCTGAAAACATCCCCGTCATGGAAGAAATTCCAGAAGTCTTTTTCTGAAGATTTGCCAGGAACGCCTGTCACACCCCGACCACGTAAAGCAACAAGACGTGGCGGAAACATCGGGGAGTGTTGTAACAGAATCATTGTTTCATAACCATGGAATAAATAAATTCTGTTTTATTGAATTAATGAACTCATTGTTTTAATACAATCAAATAAATACAACTATGATCTTCCAAGTTTTAAAGTTGCTAAGGCACGAGTCCATCCTAAGTGTAGCATATATCATCAATCTTCACAAAGCAGTACCTGAAACATGTGTAAAAATAGGTACGTCAGCATAAAAATGCCTGTGAGATACATAGGTTTTGTGAAAATAGGATTCATGACTTGTAAGTTTAAGAAAAATGTTTAATAAAGTTTAGTCATGAACCTTGTAGATTGTTTTGTTTTGTAAATCGTTTGAAAAACAATAAGTTAAATTGATATGTATAATTAAGAGAATAATGTATGGTTAATGAATAACCATATAAAATGAGTTTGTATAAAATGTATTGTTCGACAAACAATATTTTGATAAAAAGGTTTATAGTATATATGAAAATATACTTTGGTTTTTTTAAAAAAAAGTCGAATGAGTAATATATTAAAATATATTTCGGTTCCAATATCGTTAACCCAAGTGTACTAAATAACGCCACGGTATGTAATGTAATGAAAACACTTATATATAAGAAGTACCAGCGGCGTATCTACCATGTTTTCATCACATTACACCCGTCCCGTTATCTAAACACTAACCAAAACCCAATTGTTAGATAGATAGTATATTAAATATACTTTAGTTGTTTAAAATAATAGTCTTCAGTAGTATATTACAAGTATACTCTGGATTTATAAATAACACATTAAACTATGTTTTAGTTTTGTAAGTAACATATCAAAATATGCTTTAGATGTGATAAATAACATATTAAACTATGTTTTGGTTTGTAAATAACATATCAAAATATGCTTTGGATGTGATTAACAAAATATATGTTGGTTTTGTACAATTATCGCATATGGGAGCATATCAAACTATACTTTTGGGAGTATAACTAAATATACAAAGATAATGTGATTTAAGAATTCAATCAGACCTAGTGCATCAAAATACACCTTTGAGACTATAGGGATACCACAAAGGAAATCCCTATTTGGATGGAGAAATAAATTGGTTTCAGACATTCCATGACAACAGGAACGGGGTGTCAAATCCTATAGCGCTATATCATACTACCAACCGGTCTGGTGAACAAAATAAGTACAATTCAACAATTTGTTTTATAATCTTTGAAAAATCAATGTTTAAACCATAGATAGTCATTCAGTTTGTCAACAGATAAGCACTAACATGTATAATCAATTATACTTTTGGAAAACATGAAAATAACAGATAGGTACACATGCTTCACCCCAAAACGTTTGAGAAACAGTAAAAGAGGGGACTATGTACTCACTTGAGATTGCTCAGAAGTCCTAAGATAACCACCAAGCAATGCTAGAGATCACGGAATCAAACGACACCTAATATAGGTAACTACATAAATAACCCGGATCTAAATCGGAAGATTGGATAGGATGAGGTCTCGTAAACCAAATGAGTGTGGGAACTCATATGATATGGTTTAACAAGGCCTACATACTAAAAGAGACCTATCCTAAGTGCTTACGACCCATCACAACCCGTTTAGGTAGCTTATGCTACTTTAACGCGTCGTTCGCGTGAAACGCGTTCGGAACGCCTAACTAGCCCTATGACAAGTATTATATGCCTAAACATGTTTAATATTGTTATCAAATCAGTTTATATGTCAAAAGTTATGTTACATATGCTTAAAATGAATTTTGGCGTCAAAGGGGTATTTTGGTAATTTACCTAAGGCATATAAACTACCTATCATACAACTACTTAAACAATGTGACCATAGGGTATAACCTCGGAAGGTTATTCCCTATATGCTATGGTCACCTAAAGTGTTTGGTCGGATCCTAATGATCGACCAAATGGGTCGGGTTCGAAGGTATAAGCGATTTATTAGATCGCTTACCTTTACGACCCTAGACAAGCACAAAACTAAAAGTGACGAGCTAAGCATGTTAAAACATGCTTAACTAAGTTTGAAAACAAGTTTGGTATCAAAACAAACGGTTTTGATACCTAAGAGTAGTTTGGTTACAAAATACGCACGAATGCGCATTTTGACCGAAACTACGGCTCGTTACTGAGCCTAGACAACGTGGTAATCAGTAGGCATAGTCACAAGGGACTATAACCATCGTGATTACGCTCACGTTGCGAAGTTCAAACGAACTTCGCATTGACCATAAACTGGTCAATGCAGAAAGTCAAACAAAGTTTGACTTTCGTACTCGAAAAGCAATAAAAGAACGAAGGAACACTTACAAAGGGTCCCCGAATGCTAATCTCGATCCAAGTAGCTCAGGTATGAAACAATGGTTTCAACTTAGAGCTTCTAAGATCAAATTCTTGTGGGTTTTGCAATGGGGATGGATGGGTATTTATAGGATTAGGACCACCGTTAGGATCGTTTCTTGAACAACGTGATCGAATCCCATCCGTACAAGTGTTGGAAAGTTGTGGTAACTCAATTTGCCACCCACCATAAGGTATTGACACTTGGCATTGGCCTTTGGAGGGTTGGAAGGCTAAAAACAGGCTGTTTAAAACGAGTTGCTGCATTTGGCCACTGCTTGCGCACCGTAACACTAATAATGTTGAGGTGCGCAAGGACCTTGCAGGTCTGAAACTTTCAAAAATGGCAGAACAGGCCCCTGCACCTTGTTTCGTCGCGTAACGGCACTTCTAACACCCGTCAAACCCAATTTCAAGCTCCACAATGATGTTAAAACATAGGGAACATGAAATGTGCTCAAAAATATGTCGGATGTCAGTTCGTTTGGCCGTACGATCGCGATGTTCGGTTAATTACGACGGAATGCGCATAAGCGCGAAAAACGATCCAAATTGCGTGACGAATGGATTTTTCTTATGCCAAACACTAAAATAAAATATTTTAGTGCTTACATAAATTTTTGGATGTCCGGATGTATTCAGAACGTAAGTTATGCGCGAAAGTGCAAACTTGTGCACTTTTTGACACTTTTAGTCCCTGAATGACCCAAAAGTTTGTTTTAGCATACCGAACCCCTCAAAGCCTATTTCTAAGCTATGTAAAGGATATTTAAGGTATGTTTAACTCATGGTCATGTTCCGGAATGTCTGTTCTAGTACAGATCATCATACTTTCGCAGTTTGTCGAATTTAGTCCCTGTAAGCGATTAAACTTGATTTTGCCATACCAAAGCCTTCAAAACTTATTTCTAAGTTATGTAAAGGTTATTTAAGGTATGTTAAGCCTATGTCACTATTCCGGAGGGTTTGTTGCATTAAACTGGTTATATTTACGCATCGGTGCGCGTATAACCTTCCAGAAAGTGATATAGAGTTTGAAATCGAACAAGAGTTGATATGTGCAAATGATACACACATTTTTACAAATCCCAAGTATGAAATACAATATTTCATTGTTTTGGCATTTGTTTGATGGTTGAAGTGACACAGGTGTCACAACGCCCCTCCGCAAGCGACAAGAGGAACCTCGAGCCAGGAGCGGCACTAGTACCGAATGACGCCATACCGACTAGCTTCGTCCGCGAAGTACGAGCCTCCGATATAATTGCAAGAGCCTCTAGACAGAGGAAATTAAAGACATGACATCCTTAGTTAAGGACATGAGGAGAAAGTTGACAGTTTACACTTTGCATCAATTCCAGAGGATTGAATATCAAGGATTGGTATCCTTTGCCAAGGATTGATAACATAAACAGACCAATCGTAAGGTTCTAGTTACCACTAAAAGATCAACTTGAGGATATGTTGTCCTCAACTGTGAATACAAGAAGGAAATATCCCTAAGAACGACCTTTAGGACTCGCTTCGAGCATTACGAGTTCCTTGTCGTACCATTTGGCTTAACACATGCATCGACAATATTCATGGACCTCATGAAATCGAACGTGTAAGCCATACCTGGATAAATCATGATTATACTTATTAACTACATTCTCATATGGCCAACGACTGAGGGAGGTTGTGAGCAACAACTGCAATTTACCTTACAACTCTTAGAGAAAAGAACAGTTACGTGCTATGATGACGAAAAGCGGATTTCGAATTCGAGAAATGAGAACTTTAAGATACATGGTGGATAAGAACGAAAATCATGCCAACCATGCAACCAAGAGCTAAGGAGCTAGAGTTACAATTATGTGACGCTTCTCGACAAAGTCTCGATTGTACATCGATGAAACGAGACCACAACATTGCATACGCGGCACATTGATTAAGGAATCATAAGAAGAAACCTTGAGCTAGATACAGTAATCGCGCGCCGCAAATTTGACGTCATTACCTGAGAGAAAACGCTGCACGATCTTTACTGATCACAAGGGTTGCAGCACACCGTTGATCGTAAAAACTTGAATATTAACGAAGATGAACTAAGCTACTGAACATTGCAGACTATATGGACATGATACGTGCTTGTGTGATAAACCTTGACGAAAAGTTGGAACACTCACTTGCCCTTAGTGGAGTTTTCCTACAACAGTATTTATCACACCGCAATTTAAACCGTTTCGTGTGAAGCTTAGACGGAACATAATAAGTCGATCCCCGTCATGTTGAACGGAGACCGGAGATAAACAATATACTGGCCCGAATTGGTCCAGGAAAAACTAGAAACAAGATCGTTCAGATATGTGATCATATCAAGACAGCCGCGGAATACAGAAAGATTACGCCGATGAGCGGCGAAAATCATAAGAATTGGAAGCAAGAAGTATGACTCAAATAAGAGCCTCTCCCAGAGAAGGCGTAGTGTGATTTGGAAAACGAAAAGGTTGGATCCCGATGTGGGGATCGGAACCACTGTTCACAAGATGAAACTTCCAGAAAAAGATCAGTAGTGATCACGACACATTCATGTGTCTAGTCTTTAGAGGAGTCTGACTCAAGGAACAGTCGTTGTTCCCATAATTAAGATTCACGTCAATGACAAACGACAAGAATTACTATAGAAACCTGTTAAGGTTTCGGACCAAGAGTCCACAATACTATAAAACCTGTTAAGGTTTCGGACCAAGAGTCCACAATACTATAAAACCTGTGAAGGTTTCGGACCAAGAGTCCACAATACTATAAAACCTGTTAAGGTTACGGACCAAGAGTCCACATGACACATAAAACACATAATTGATTTACTTGAGTACGATAGAATACATGACATGAGAACATAAAGACAAATCATAAATCTAAGTGACCATATTTGATTCACAACTCCCCTGCGACCGATGGCATCGCTTGAATTTCGGGACGAAATTCTTTTAACGGGGGGAGACTGTGACAACCGTCACTTTTCCGTACATTCCGTACACTAAATAAACAGTAATCTGTGCTTTAATGGCTGTGCATGATCTAGTTTACCAGACAAATAAATTTCTGAAATTCCATGCAAGTGAATTCACGCACGTTTTACACTACAAGAATTACTTTACGATTGCGTTGCGTAAAAAATATTAGTAAACTCACCGGTAAGACACACTGTGTCAACAAAACTGCAAAAGGCAGTCAGACATCAGAATTGAGGCCTAGGTGTAGGTCCAACAACAAGAACACATTAAAACCCAAGAGTACATACAAGGGTTAACATATAGACATTCTGAAAGCTAGAATACGCACTAAAAAGTACCCGAAACGCACTTTAAGTGCAGAATTTTATTAAATTCAGCTATAATCAGCTTTTCAACGAATAAATATTATGCAGAAATCATGATTTATCATCCAGAATACTTCCCTTAGTGTCGGGAATTGATAGTGTTACAAAAGGGTACATAAAAGACACTAAACGGTGCAATTTAGTACTTTAACGAACCGGTATTTAACCAAACAACCGGACATTACCCGGAACATCAAAATATTACTAGAAGCATTGTTGTAATGTTTCTGAGCTAGTTATGGTTCCCGAAAACCATAACACTCCTTATAACACTATAACACATTAAATCCTTGAACTAAATACTTGAAACTTAACTTGATCTTGTAATTAGTAATTGGAAATTTCACTTTACCCCCCCCCCTAATAGAGTGGACGGTCACAAGGGAGGTGACCCCACCTAAATATTGTTAAAAATCTACATGATCTTCTTTGGATACTTCTTGGATTTGGAGAAATCTTGTATGTACTAGAGTGGACACAAGAACCATTAGGTAATACTTCAAGATTGGTTATAAGTAACCACCTCTCACCATCATCTCCAACACACCACTTCACTCCTCCCTTGGCTCCCCCATTCTCGGCTCAACCACAACTCCACACCACCTCCATTTTCGGTTATCATACAAGCAATCCAAGGTCTTCACAAGGTGTTACAAGGTGTCTAACGAAGCTTGGTGCTCACGAAACTTAAAGGACCTCTTCCGTGTGCTTTTATCCACTCAATTTGTGTCATTGTTCTTCCCTAGCTTTAAGCTAGTTGTAAGATCCTTTTTCACTCTTGTTACTTCATGTTCTTAGTGGTTAAAAGATATAACATGTTGAAATAACAAGAACACTAAAGAACATACACATAAATCTTGAAACATAAAGCATGAAATATGACGAATCTTGTTGTTATGATGTTGTGTAGTGCATAAATGATATTTGCTTGATGATTTCTTGAGAAGATGATGTTGAACATCACATGACGCTTGCTAGATGGTGTTTAAACACATAATCTAGCAAGTGGGAGGTGATTACGTAATAACATATGATGATCACCTTCTAGTAAACACATGGACTTGATGATTAAAATGATTTTTTTTGAAAAATAATCATTAAAGTGAGTTGATAACCTTGTTAACCCTAGACTTGTGAATGATTTTCTAAAAAGAACCAAGTTCAAAATGTTATTTTTAGAAGATCATGATTTTACATAAACCTATATTATTTTCGGTGGAAGAACAAGTATAAGAACACTAGAGGAACAAGAAGGTTTAATAAATAAACATTTTTGTAAATTATGTTTACAAGTTGTAAACACCAAATCTCTTCAAGAATGAGATTTTAAAAGAAGCAAACACACTTTGGAGGGTAACTAAACCCACTAAACACCTTACCAAGATACTACGCGTTTTCGTAAAATATCAAGTTCATGATGTGGGGTGAATTACTTGATTTTGGCACTTGATAAATGTAGAATAAGTTGTTGATGTTTGATGATGATTTAAAAGAAAATAAACACATGTTTTTAAAACATGGGAAACCTTCATTTTTAGGGGAAACTCTGTCAAAATTTCTGTAAAATTTTGACACTTAGAAAAATGTAAGTTTTTGAGAAACTTATCCCCTAAAATGTATCTAAAAGCATTTACCAAGGTTTCTCTAATTTTTGTGTTAAGAAATGATGATTTCTTCAAGGTTAAAATTTATATTAAGTATGTATATTTTTGAGAAAAATATATGTATTTGTTGATCACAAAATCCTGTGCTAAGTGTGTGTAGTATGTATTACATGTAATAGTGTATTAGGACTTGAAAATACACTAAATACTCGTAAGAAGTGAAAATACAAAAATACACATACAACATACAAGATACATAATTCGGGTGCAAAATACAAGAAACTTATATTTACTTTTGAGAAAATAATATAAGTAAGACACTTAGTTAAAAATATAAATTATTTTTAACACAAGAACACATATACAAAAGAAAGTGACTTGTACTTGTGCGATACAAGTCTAGTGACTAACGTTAATAAAACACGTTTAGGTCACGACGCTAAATAAGCAAATCCGGTGAAGTTTACGACGCAAGGAACGCAAAGTTGTGAGTTCATGCTCCCCCTTTTCTTTAACTGTTTTTGGTTTTATAACTCTCAGGGGTGAAATACATGTTACAAATAATACAATGTTTATAAATGGTATGATAACAAGAAGCACTCTTGGTGAGAACGAGTACCAAGTATGATGCGATTTGAGAATACAAAAATACAAGAAGCACTCTTGGTGAGAACGAGTACCAAGTATGATGCGTTTTAAGAAATGCCTAGGAAATACTAGATCATGTGAGCACAGACATAATACTAAAAATGCCATAAAGTCTTGGTGAAAACTAGTACCAAGCCATTAAAAATATTCACTAATTAGGGACGAGGGTTAGATCTAACGGGTACGGCCGAACCCCACTCATGGTCACAACTAGTACCTAGCAGTGCTTCGGAGTCCCAGTCGAGGTTAATTGACACAATCGAGGTTAATCGACACAGTCGAGGGTAATTGACACAGTCAAGGGAAATTGACATAGTCGAGGCTAATCGACACAGTCGAGGAAAATCGACAAAGGTATGAGCCATTACGAGTGCTCCCTATGAGCCATTACGAATGCTCCCTAGGAGTCATAACAAGTACTCCCATGTCCTTAAGGAGTCATAACAAGTACTCCCCATGTCCTCACATGCCTTAAAGTCTCTCAAAGATTTTACACGAATACTTTATTGGTACAAGAATTGTATCACAAGAATACTTTATTGGTACAAGATTTGTATCACAAGAATACTTTATTTTACAAGAATACGCTATTTCACAAGAATACTTTATTTATACAAGATGCATACCATGTTTCATACAAGGTACGCAAAACGCATGAACTCGCTCAACTTTTGTTGATGTTTTCCAAAATTACATGTATTTCAGGTGACAGGATGGATCTTGGGCGCAGGTGTCGTAACTAGAAGTAGACTTCAAGTTTAGATGTCATCCATTTTTGTTGAATTGTAACCTAGACGAAGGTTGTGTTTTTAAAATCTTAAATAATAAGTATTTGTAATACTCAAATTTTCATGAATGGATGAACATCGTTTTGATCATGTAGTTGTTTATTACGATTGAATGCAATGATATTAAACCAGTCACACATCATACGCTTCTGCAAATGACAGCGTGTGACAAGCTTGCCAATTACGCGTTTCACTTGAATTTCAACACTTTACTTCTCATTTAGGCATTTTAACAAACACCTAATGGGCATAATTCTACATGTTTACTAACTAGTTCATAACTAGCTATTTTCACCAAGATTTACATCAAGAATTAAATCTCTATGTCTAGTGTTTATGAGCAACATCTAGGTCTTGCATCCTATCTTCAAATTTCACAATTTAACACTCAAATTCATGTGTTCATCATATTTCTACAAAACCCATTTAACACATGATAGGGTAATTATCAAATCCCTAGTTTTGGCCTCAATTCATCAAGTTTTCAACTAGGGTTTGTTTCTAAACGAAGATTTCGTCATAATAACATTATATACATCAACATTCATTCCAGAATTTCGATTATGATTGTTCATCATAATCTCAAAGTATCACCAAATTACAAAATTTGACATACCTTTCGATCCTCTTGACTTGGTGATTGTTTATACACGTTCATGCATTGATTTGGTCTTGAATTGATCCTCAATTTGCGGTTTTTAGCTTGAACAAGGGTGGAACCCTTTTTTTCCCCTTCCTGGTCGTACGAACACACACACACTTAGTGTGTGTGTGGTATTTTATTTCTTGTTTTATTAAAACAAGTTTGCCCACTTGGCCCTAATGGCCCTTCTTGTTTTATTTTGATTAATTGAAACCATAATTCATTATTTATCACTTAATTACATATTATTAACTAGGTTAATTATTCCCAGTTAATTTAATGGGTTCGGGAAGTCATAACCCGTTTTACTTTAAGTCCCGTTGAATCGGGCCTTTCATCCATTTTATTTTCTTGAAAGCTCTTATTCACTTTTAATTAATATTAGGATTATTCACTTAATTCCTAATATTTGCCGATTTACTTTTACCACTAACGGTACTTTCCCCGTCTTTAGTATTAACGGGGTTTAATTACCAAACCCGTTTTTGGGGTGTTACATTTAGGACTTGAACAAACCTTGTTTCTTCATGAACAGTGGTTCCAAGGCTTTGAATAGAAATTAACTGGTCTTCAATAGATGCTCTGGTTTAGGTATTCAAGATTCACTATCTTTGGGAAGAATCTGGTTCAAACTTCTATTTATTTCTTGATCATGTTTTGGCTTTTGGATATCATATGTTCCCCCTAGAACGGATGATTCCAAAACAAATGTTTAGTTGATCAATTTTTATTCCTCTTCAACTTCTCTCTGATTTGGGCTTTAAATTGCTTCTCAAATGTTTCAGAGAGAGAGAGAGAGAGAGAGATAGAGAGTCATCTACATCCCTTTCGAGTGGAAGATCCAATAGATCTTGCAGATCTTCAATTTTCTAGCTCCTGACACTATTCCATTAAAGTCTTTTTCACTTCTCTATTTGCCCTGACTATTGCCAAATCATGGCTTGCTCTTTCTAAGGACAATTTTATAATTTTTAAGGCTAATGGATTTACTGGGACCGATTTTATTGGAAGAGGGTGAGGGAAAATGTTTTCCCAAGATTTTCCCAAACAGCTCTTCTGGTTTGGCATTTGGATGCCCATATATGAGTTCATTTCTAATCCTTTCCTTCCTTATATCATCTTCATACTTCTTTAGATATTTTGCAGACATATCCTTTTGTCTTTTAAGATAGCTTCTAATGGCTGAGGAGACATTGTTTGGAGATGGAAGTTCTGAGGGATTGACTAGAGAGCTGATAGGTACATTTATATCTTCATAGTTTGGCCTTTTAGCGACTAAGGGATCTTAACTCTATATTCTTCTAATTCCTTGTAGTTCTATTTGATTGTTGACTCATCCCACCTGGCATGGATTTCATAGATCCAAACTTTGCTACCACCATCCATTCTTTTGTTCTTCTTAATTCAACTGTTTTTTTACCAATATGATTTTTACCTACTTTCTAGGTGGGAGGAGTGGGCTTGATATCAGGATTGAGCTTTAACTTCTCAATCCTTGCAATTTCTTCTAGAAGGCCTTCTATAGTCCAACTAGAGAATTAAGCCCTTGTGGCTGAGTAAGGCTTGTTCTTCATCATGAATTCCAAGTAATCTTCCCTTAGGGATTTTCTGAGCTTAGGGTTGTTTACTGGTCCTTATGAAGCCATTTGGTTGATATTTTTTTTTTGCAAAATCTTCTAGTCCATTCACTTTTGTGAATTATGAAGACAAAATTTGTTGTACCTCCTTATCACTCTTCTTTCAGCCCGTATGCCTTTTAGGTTCACGTACTCTTGTACATTTGAAGGCTTTGAATATCTTCTAAGGGATGGAAAGGTAAATTGGCTGATGTCAGTTGTAGAGTAGAAAGATTGTATCTCTATTGATACAGTTTCTAACTCTTATGGGTCAAGTATGGTGGTGGGGTGGTTTTGTAGATGGAGATGTAATAGTAAGTGTTGTGGTTGTTGTGATAGATGGTTGAGATGCGATGGATGAAGATGTAGTGGTTGTGGTTTTCGTAGGTGATGCATCAGGGATTTCTTCATTATTATCTTGGACAATGAATTTAATTCTCCTGATTCTGGTTTGAAGTGTTAATCTTTTTGTTGCTGGTTATGGAAGTACTGTTGTTGGTAGTGGGGGTAGTGTGGTTATAACATCTATTGTCACTTTTGTATTGGTAACAAATGTTTGGGTTATAGGAGCAGTGGTTTGGATAACAGGTGTTTAGATGGAAGTGACAGAGGTTTGGTTGGTAGTTGATGCAATGCTTTCTAGAACCTCTATCGAAGAACCTTGATTATCTTGGATTTCCTCCTTTCAATAATCTTTTGCACTGTTATCAGCATATTAGCTTCCCTTATGTCTCTTCTCGTTTCTTTTTCTGTCGCTTTAGCAATTTCTTTTTGCCTTTCCTTTTTTAGTGCAACAATATCAGGTCTTTTTCCAGGCTTCTTGACAAGATGTGGGAGCTTTCTCATACATTCCCCCCCCCCCCCTTGGCATCATCTTGATATTTGGGAAGAGTTAGAGTTGTACCAGTGTTTTTAATGATGAAGTCGTTGATGACTTTAATCTATGATTCAGTCTCTTTGTACTTAGCATCCACCATTGTTCGTACTAACTCCATATGCATGTTTTGTTTTTCTTCTGCAACTTGCTTTTGAAGATGTTGGTACATTTGTACATTTGTAGTCTCATCAGTTGTTGCCTTAAAGGAGGTCTTTGTTATGTAACTATTGTCCAATTGTGAGACTTTTTCTCTACAATTGTAGTAGCTCCCTCACTTGAAAAACCTACAAGTGTCTTTTGAGGCACAGGAGGTGTTGCCTCCACTACTTGTGAGATACCACTAATTTCTGAGCTTTCCTTAGTCACTTGTTGATGTATACTCTTTGTAACTTGTTGTTGAAAGGAACTAGGTACATGCAAGTCAGTATTATCAATTGCATCAAACAATCTTTGGAATGATGATGGGATAGTTTTTGTGGGCGGCAGAGTGAAAGTAGAAGCAGCCTTGGGAGAGGGGCTTGAGAAGAGATATTCATGTGAATTTTCTCCCTCTTGACTTGGTTCCCCTTGTGCTTACAACACTCTCCTTTTGTGATGATGAGTGAGGAGTTTGGATAGGTAGAGATGATTGCATCTGTTGTGAGGAAGTAACGATGGATGTTTGCTGCATTTGTGCTACAGCATGTACCTCTGGCATCTCAACCACCAGAGACACCTTCTTTTTGGTTTTTCTTTTGGATTTGAGGCTGGAAACGAAAGTGGTTTTTTGTGGAAATTTCTTGTGTGTGTTCCACAGTGTTGGGTTGTGCACTATGGTCACCAGGAGTGTAAGCTCAGCAACATATGTTGTAACATATGTTGCATCGTTTTGTAAAACATTTTCTTGACATTTGGTCATCATGCGGGTAAATGTTTCATTTGAAAGACTCTTAATTTCAAGGGCTTCACCCTGTTTAAAACTTTCTTATCTTAAAACATATTTCAGGTAAAAGCTTAACAATCTTGGATATAGTAGAAAAGGATTTCCAGTACCCCTCTTGATTGCTTTTATGTTTGCTACCAAATCCATAAACAGTGTTTGGGATAGCTTATAATCTGAATTTTTCATAATAGCATACCCTGGATACCGAGTTTCTAAGGGAATTTTATTAAAAGTTGTGGTCTTAGCAGACATGAAAACCAAGAGTATATGAAAAAGAATTTCATTGCTTGTGGGAATTTTGGTTTAAAAAGTGTGGCTCCCAACAGTTGAGCTTCATATCCCCTTTCTATGAACTCATGATGAAGATCATTTTTAGAGATAGTTTCCCAAAATTCCCTAAGAGTGGATAGATGAATAGGGGGCGTTTACAGGGAGGATGTTAAGATATTTGGAAGATGTGATGATGTCAATGATGGAGTGAAAATCCGTGTTCTTGTTGTGTGTTACAAGATACGGCAAGTAGTTGTGAGAGGATTTTAGTTCGAGAGCCATGGCGAAATAGGTTAAATCTTTTGAGAAGCTTTTGAACAGATAATATTTTGATTGAAAGCAAGGTTTGTTGAATGCAAATTCGGAGTTTTTCTCTTTCGAAATTCTTTGATTTTGATAAGTATGGATGATGGATGTAAACTCTGTTTATCAAGGATTTTTATAGGGTTTGTGGAACAGGGATGCCAATGTGGCCAACGGTTACCTTTTGAGTTACGTGGCCAATTTTTATTCGTTGTGGAAAAGCACTGTTCAGAAAGTGGATCCCTTTAAGGAAACCCTTTGAAGAAGGAAGATAAGGTCTGTTTTCAAAAAGTCTAATTGAAACCACTGTTGAGTCTCAACAAGTGTTAAGATGACCAAATCAGTGTTTAGTACATCTATTTGACTTTTGGTCTACAAATGGATTGAATCCTATGTTTAAAACCTCTGTTGGGTTAAACAAAGTTTTGAATGGAAAACAGTGGTAGGTTTTTGAGAAATAGTTGATCGGTTTGACTTTCGTAGTCAAACATTAGGTGTTGAATCAGTGGTTCTTGATTTTAAAGCTTCATTTTTTATTTTCTTGATTTAGAAACATATTAATGTTTAAAGAACCTTTTGGTACATTTTTTAAAACATTTTCTTAGATAGAGATATGTGCTAGGGTAACCTCTGTTCAAATTGCCAACAAATGTTTCATGCATACAATGGAAAATGGTCAATTTTTCAGATGATCCAAAGCATTTTCTGCTTTGAATTTGGTGTTTTTCCACTGCATCAACGCTTTGGGATTGGTCATTTGTAAAAAGAAATTTTTGTACCATCTCAAACAGTTGTTGCTGACCCTCTACAAGTATTTTTCACACTTGGGTCAACTGTTGTTTGGTCATTCCCAATGAAGTGATTGTACCCATGAGGGTGTCTATTGACTGTTGGCTTTTGGGGCATCTGCACAGGCACTTCGTACCTATAAGGTACTCTTGTGCATGGTGGTTTCCCACAGTCTCTTGGAATTGTGTTGTGTGGTGTAACAGATACTTGACCATCCCTGTGTGTAGGGTATTGGTTCAAGCTTTGTGTGATAGGTGTGTGATTGGACTCAACATTTTTAGGAAATGATTGTGAATCCCTGTTGATAGGGGCATCATCCCTGTTGAAACTCATTTTCCCTCTTGACCTATTTTTGTTGATATCATATGGTTTTTACAAATGAGCACTGTTTGGTCACATGATTGATTTTGTGACATTTGTGCCTTTCCAATTATTTTACAATTCCAAACAAATTTGTATTTAATGAAACATTGTGTTTTATTTCCGGGATTTTATAATTATCTATGACATTTGCACGTTTCCAATCCTTGTACAATTTCGAACTCTCAAAAAACATTTCTAGAAGTAATACCTAAACTGTTACTCAAACGTAATCAGTTTAACGCAACGTACACTCCGGAACAAGGACATAAGCTACACATACCCTAAATACCCTTTTCATAACTTATATATATAAGTATTGAAGGGTTCGGTATGGCAAAAAATGCTTATTCAAGTCCAGGGACTATTTTCGACAAACTGCGAAAGTCTGCCAAATCTTCGTATTTTGAATACGAACCATGTTTACACCTCTAAAATTTTTTTAATCATTAAAATCTTGTATTTTATTGATAAGAATGCAAAAATATCAATCGTTGCGCAATTTCGGTCATTTTCTTGTTCATTATAGCGTTTGGCGTATTTATGCGAAAAATGTAATCGTACAACCGAATGAACCGACATCCATGACATTTCCAAGAAAAACCCTAGTTACATATGCCTTAACACCTTTATAGAGCCTAAATATTAGGTTAAAAGGTGTTAAAAGTGATAAAACGCAACGAAACAAGTCCAGGGGCCAAATCTGCCAAACATCCAAAGTATCTGCCCCTGCTAACCTCTTTGCGGACCGTATGTGGGCCCCCTTATGGTCCGTAAGGGGTGCCTAGCTACGAATTTTTTTCTTGCAGCCCATTCAAAGCTCTACAATACCTCTAACTCTCAACCATGGGCTATGACACTAATCTTGCCACGTTTAAGGACATGTGGATTGATCTTACACTGATCCTTAACACTTGTAATGATCAAATTCATGATCTACAAGTATAAATAGGTGCATGAATTCATTTTCAACTTGCACCAAATCTTGAATTCCTTCTATCTTTCTCATCTATGTGACAACTGTCAAATTTGCTTGCATCCGTACAAATTATTAAATGATGATTAGTGCTTAATGACAATGCTGCTTTACAATATATGACTTGAATTGCTTTCTGATTACTGCATTATACTTACATGTGCATCACATATTACAAATGACACATCATTGACTGCATGCAAACATATTGACATAATTGATGCACAAAGCACAGTCAGCACAGTTAACAGACAAGCCGGGAAAATGCTGACGGAGTTCAGTACATAGACAGACGTTGTTTTGACACAGTATGAGCCAGAAACTAAGTACTACACTAGTATAGAGTGTAGGGAAGTAAGGACTACAAAACTGCTTTTCTAGGTGATAGTTTGAGTGCGGGAAAGTGCCTAAAACTCAATTAAAGTGCTGAATTTAGCATAATTCAGCAAAATTCAGCTATTTAACACTCTTATATCATGCAGAAAAATGATTAACTGGCCCAGAATACTTTCCTAAGTGTCGGGAATTAAAAGTGTCACAAAAGGGTACATAAAGCACACTAAACGATATAGTTTAGCACTTTAACGAACCGGTATCTAAACGAACAACCGGACAATACCCGAAACACCAAAATTATACTAGAAGCATTGTTTTAAGATTTCTGAGCTAGTTATGATCCCCGAACACCCTAACACACTATATAACACCTAGTATGTATAAACACTAAACGTCACACTTGAAAATCTAACTAGATTACTTAACCATTATTAAACCCCAACCAAGACCCCCCCCCCTCCAATTGATGGTCACAAGTGGGTCCCCCACTTGTGATTTCTTTTGATTCCATTTGATCTCATAAGATTGTGATTAGAGATATGTATTGTACTTGGAAGACACATGATCCATTGGTTAAACATCTAAAGTGGATATAAGTATTGTATGGAAGAATTAGGGATCATTATCTTTCACACACAAAAACACACTACTCTCCTTCCTTCTCTGTTGCTAGTTCACGGCCACACCTCACCACCACCCTACCTCCATTTTCAACCTTCTTCCATGTATTCCAAGGTGATCTAGAGGTGTAAGAAGCTAAGTTAGGAAGCTTGGAGCTTTCGGAAGTTGAAGGACCTTCACGGATTGCTTTTATCCACTTGTTTTCTACACTTGATCATCCCTAGCCTTGTGCTAGTAGTAAGGCCCTTATGAGCCTTTGTTACTTCTTATTTAGTTGGTTAATAGATGATATGTGAAGAAAATCATAAAGAGCACTAATGAACAAGAAGATGAACCTTTAACACAAAGCTTAATAACATAAGAATACATATTGTTTAGTGTTATTTTGCTTCTTGATGATTGATTATTTGTGTTTATGATGTTAGACATCATATGAAACCTACTAGATTGTGATTAAACACATGATCTAGTGAGTTAAGGTGATGATCTTGTGAAAGACCAAGATCATCATACTTTATGTTTCACTTGAACTTGAAGAATGAAAATGATTTTGTGAATGATGAAGTATGTAATATGTTACTAGTCATAAACTTGGATGATTTCAAAACTAATTTTTCTCAAGAAACTAAAGTTATACACAAGATTTACTAAAACATTGTTTTTAAAAAAACTAATCATGTTTCTAGTGGTGAAACAAGTATAAAAGTACATGGTTAACAAGAAAAATACAAGAAGATTAATTTTTGAAAAATCATCATACAAGTTGTAAAGATCTAAAATCCTCAAGAATGATGTTATTAAATAAATAATCATATTTTTAAGGGTAACTAGGCTTACTAAAAACACTAGTAAGTTACTACAAGTTTTTATGAAAGTTCAAGTTCATGTTGTTATGAAAATAGCGTTGTTTTGGTCACTTGGTAAGTGTTGGTTAAGTTGTTAATTGTTTGTGATGATTTTAAAAAGAAAATGATATGCCTTGATAGCATGGACACCTCTATTTTTAGGGGAAACTATGGCAAAATTTTCTAAAAATATAAACACTTAGAAAAATATTTTCTAACAAATATTTACAAGTGTATTTTAACTATGGTTTTCAGTATAAACTTTACCATAATTTTTGTAACAAAAATACAAATATTGGAGGTTGGTTTTTTTTGTAAATAGAAATAACTAAATAAGTATTTGAAAGGTATATATTTAGAAGAAACATGTGTGTGAATACTTGTATACTTTGTGTAATAGTTATATTGTTTTAGGGTTAAAATAATATGACATAACAAAATACCAAGAATTTACAATCCAAAATATTACCAAAAATCACAAGGATTAATTACACAAGTTACACAAACAATATTGGGAAACCGAACGAAAGAATGTAACTTACAAAAATATTCCAGAAAATACCTTTATGAATATATTTTTGGTAAATAATATCTTCGACACAAGAAATGCAAATATGATTTTATGAATGTTACCAAGTTATATCGTATTTTGACAAGGAGAAAATATATTATTTTGGAACTACAAATATTTTTGCCAAGAGAAAAATTAGGAATAATTTTTCTAAGGAATACTTCTTGAAATATATATTTTAGAAATATATATTGGATACTTATTAAAGACAATACACGCCGGAATACGACGCCAATACATGGCAAGTTATACAAATACAAGAATACAAATATACCCATCCTTGGGAAGGATATACATGTTTAAATGCTTGAGAAGCATTAAGTTAAAATATTAATTATTTTAACAAATAATTATACACTTGGAATATTAATGAAGACACTTTGAAACCGTAACTCAAAGACAATAATCATTACCAAGTCAAGGCACGACCCACTCTTCTAATGGACCGTAGTACGCATGTAGGTAGTCGTGCGTTCCAGAGGAAGCTTTGAGTTACATCGGATACAAGGAACGCAAAACTATGAGTTGATGTCCCCCTTTTCTCTTAACTGTTTTCGGTTTTATAACTCTCGGGGGTGAAATACATGTTACATACTGATTACAAACAATTACAAATGGTATGGTTAGCTAAGGAATGTACTGCTAGATCACGTGAATGGGTAGGCGATTAACTTAAGACCATTAATCCTTGTATATGGACCGAGGGGCATGAGTGATAGATCTATTGGGTGTTGCGAGCCCCACCCATGGGCCTGCGAGTTGGCCGCATGTGGTGACTGTGTCGTTCCGCCGGAGGGGCCGGTACGAAATACGCTTACAGGGTTGAGTGCTTCCTATGCCATGTCACTTATATTAATGTATTAGCTACACATTAACTGATCTGTTTTCCTTATTGCTTCATACCAGTTTACAAGTACATACATACATACAAAGGTTTTCAAGGATGATTCGTGCACACATACTAAACACACGAACTCGCTCAACTTTTGTTGATGTTTTCAAACTACATGCATTTCAGGGAATTAGTAAGTGGATCTGGCGGGCGTTGGAAGTTTTATGCTGCGATAGGAATAAAGATGTCATCCATGGTCTTTGGGTTTGGTCAGTGTGTCTTATTCCTGGACGAGACACGGCTTCTAAACCTTAGTTACATCTAATATATTTTGACGAGTCCTTAGTGAACTCATAAACAATTTGTATGGTTTGTAAAACTTGAATTTGAAGTCTATGTTTTAAACAATGTTGTTACGTTTTAAACTCATTTAATGGATGACAAATATATGGTTTTATCATATAGTTGTTGTTATGATTGAATGCAATGGTATTAAAAAAGTCACACCATAATCACGCTTCCGCAAAAGTCAGGGTGTGACAGCTTGGTATCAGAGCTTCGATCGTAGCGAACTAGGATTCTTTCTCGAGTCTAGACTACGATCATTAGGGCTCTCACAAAAACGTTTTTACAAACATGTTTTCATTGCATACATGAAACGCCCAGATCCAGGAAACAAACATTTTTTACAAACAAAAGACACAAAACACATTTCAAAGTTAATGTTTATAATTCAGTCTGAGAGAGTGGGTAGTTCAGTCTGAGAGACTGGGTAGTTAGTCTGAGAGACTATTTGGGACAGTTTGAGAAACTGGGGAGTTCAGTCTGAGAGACTGGGTGTTTCAGTCTGAGAGACTAGGTGGTTCAGTCTGAGAGGCTGGGTGTTTTAGTCTGAGAAACTAGGTGGTTCAGTCTGAGAGGCTGGGTATTTTAGTCTGGGAGAATGGTTGGTTTAGTCTGGGAGACTGAGTGGTTTAGTCTGGGAGACTAGGAAGGATAGAAAGTTTCATGAAAAATAATGCGAATACATGATTACATGATGAATTGTCTTTGCTTGCAATACACTAAGTGTTAGTGATTACTATGGATATACATGCTATGATTATTATGTACCGACACACATGTCACCTTCTTCCGAGAGTGAGGAATCAGACATTGACGACCCTACGACCACCGCCACAGATAATGAGATTGTACCTGCGCCAGAGATATTTGCGTCAAACACTGAGAGTGATCCTGATATGATGACCGAGGACGAGGACGACTTCCAACTGTCCGCGCTGCCAGATTCTAGTGATGATTTACCCTTGCTGATGGTTTCCTTGACAAAAACCCTTCTGTCATTCTTGTTTCGGTCCATGACCACCTTATCATTTGGACTAGAGGTGTTCAAAATAACCGGTTAATTAACCGTAACCGGTTATTAACCGAAACCGTAACCGGTTAATAACCGATTTAGGAATAACCGGTCCAGCCGGTTATTTAACCGTAGGTTAGTAACCGGTTACAAGTTTTTAGTATAATAACCGGTTATTAACCGGTTTTTTTAAACCGGTTTTTTAACCGATAGACTAGTTAACCGAAAAAATAACCGAAAAATTCAAAAAAAAGGCAAAAAAAACCGGTTTTTAACCGAAAATAACCGGTTAATTAACCGGACCGGTTAAAGTAATTAACCGGACCAGTTAATAAAATAACCGGTTAAAGTAATAACCGGTTAAAGCATTAACCGGTTAAAGTCAAAAAGTCAAATTAACCGGTATAACCGGTCCGGTTATTAAAATTAACCGGTTTGTGCACCTCTAATTTGGACACCCTGATGGCGAGCACATCATGGCTCCAATCCTCGATGCCGTACCTCTCGTGGTCATTCCTCCCGAGGATATGCCTTTGACGATTTGTTTGATGATGACGTTGATTTGTTGTTGATGATCCTCCTGTTGACACCCAGGATGATGGAAAGATAGCTGAGGATGTCATTGCTATGCTACCTCCTGAGATTCCCGCCATTGAAGTATCCTCTGCTTCCATTTTGTATTCGATTTCAGACTCCTTTGAGTCTGTGACATCTGCAGCCTTACAAACGGCCGGATTGCAACTTTCTACTATTGACTCAGACGACGACACTGCTATGACTACCACACTATCACCTGCTCGAGATCCCATACCTTCACACGACCCAGAGCCTGCTCCTGAGCCAGCTCCTGTTCCTCTTGGGTTAGCTTGATGTTGCACCTGCTGATCCTAAGCCCTTGCTTAATCATGACCCTATTTCTTTCGGTTTACCAGACATTGCACTCCTTATACCTGATTCAGTTCCTGCACCTGTTGGTTCTCTTTTGTTGAGTTATTTATTTCCCCGCCTGCACCCACTGAGGTTGCTCCTTTTCCCCTTTGGAGACTGACGTCCATTACACCGACATATCTATCGCTTTCTTTCAGGACATACCCGCATCCCGGGAAGGTACTTCTGGCCAGCACCGGCGTGATGATTCTTTTTGTATCAGCAGCTTTCCACAGATACTTTAGGTTGTACTGTTCATTTCTTCACCACTGGACGAGCCATTCTGATTGTTCCTATCATGCCCTATGATGATTTCAGACCCCTACCATCCCTCACATTATGGAAGCTACACACGGGATGAGTTTCTCCTGTTACTTCAGCTACAGTTTGAGGTTTTGAGTTATAGAGTTTTGGAGCTTCAGCTGACATTACGTCCTCCACCTTGTCAATGCCAGTATACTTTGATCCTCCACATGCATCACTGTCTCCTTTTTGCACTCTCACCTGCTGCTATTACACCTTCTTAGGTTTTGATGCTCGTTTCTTTACTATCAAGCAGTAGATCAGATACTTACTGCGCCGTATATTCAAACTCGAGGAGAAAGTCGCACATGTTAGCAGTTTGCTTTTCTTCACTCCTCCACCTCAGACACCAGTATAGTTGGCCTTTGGTTTTATGCGGATTGCATTACTTTTGGGAAAAGACACTACTAATAAGCCGAGATTGCAGAGACTTTTAAAGACCACTTTTGACCCCGCGATTTTGGTACACTGATAAACTTATTGGACGAGGGTAGGGTGACCCTGTGTCCCTTTTGAGGTAATGCACTTTGTGGACAATGTGATTGTGACTGGTAAATAATGAAAGCTCCGTCGCCATGTCCTCACTAACACGTTGTTGATTTGCATGATTGTACTATAATTGTGATACTAAGTGCTTGCTTGTCAAGTTCTCATTAAATATGTACCTACCTACAAGTTTGTGCTATAATTGTGATGTTATATGATTGCTTGTTATAACGACTACGTATATACACATGTAAATACACCTCCTAGGTCTTATTCGTTAAGTAGAAGCTTATGCGCTTGTGTCCTTAATAAGACCTGACCTAACCGTTCTTCTTCTTAGAACATGTCACTTCAAGGGAACACCGATACCAATAACCCTCTGCCAACGACAGAGGCGGAATTACAAGACCGCATCTCACAGGCCATCGCACAGCACGAGGCCTTCCGCTCCGAGCGCAGCGGAGGTACCACATGAAATAACCCACCCAACGGTAATGTTTAGTCACTTAATACACATTACAAAAACGTTTGGACATTTCCAAGTGTGCTTTGCTAAGGCCTCTCGTGAATAATGTTGCTTATATCGCAGGCTGCACCTACAAGCAGTTTTTGGGCTGCAAGCCCCTGGATTTCGACGGCCCTAGGGGTGCCTTAGCCTTCATGCGCTGGGTTGAGAAGACGGATTCTATTTTGCGGTTGAGCCGATGTGCCCCAGAGCATCAGGTCACGTACATTTCTGGGCTGCTTCAAGATGGGGCTCTGTCATGGTGGAACCTCCAGGTTCAGACGTTGGGCGAGACTGCTGCTTATGCTTTGACATGGGACGAACTGCAAGAACTAATGCATAAGAAGTACTCTTCGAGGGCAGAAGTCCAGAAGTTGGAAACTGAGTTCTGGAACTTGAAGATGGAAGGTCCAAAGATAGCTGAGTACGTGCAGAGATTCCATGATCTATCTCGTGTTGTCCCCTACATGGTGGATCCAGAGTTTAAGAAGATCTAACGTTTCATCGGGGGATTGGCACCTCAGATTCTAAGCCTAGTGACAACATCTAAACCTCCAACAATTAACGCAGCTATTGACTTGAGTTTGGCGCTCACTGAAGAAGCGATTAGACTAGGAAGATTTTAAACCTCTGAGGAGAAAAGGAGACTCATGTGGAGTCATCTGGAGATAACAAGAGAAAGTTCGGAAACTTCAAGTAGGGTACTCAGACGAATAACAACAACAAGGCCAAAAAGGGAAAATAGTACATGGGTAAACTACCTAAATGCGAAAAGTGTCGACGTCATCATACCGAGCAATGTAAAGATGGAAAGTGTGACAACTGTGGCAAGGTGGGGCACTGCAGGGAAACGTGTTGGCACAAGACGGGATATGGAAAGAGAGGTCAAGGGTGTTTTAACTACGGCGACGTGGGGCACTTTAGGAAAGATTGCCCAAGGGAGATTAAACAAGATCATGGGAAAAATGTCTAACACCGGAGCTAGGGAAGCACGCCAGGATCCAAACATGGCCATCAGTACGTCTCATAATAGTCAATGTTATGTGTCTGTGCTATTTGACAGTGTTGTCAAATTTTAGCTTCAGAATATACTTGTTTTAGTAGTAAGTAAGATAGATATCCAGTACTCGATAGAATTAGCTTAAGGGAAGCTTCAACGTGGTAATTGGGATGGATTGGTTGTCGAGCAATCAAGCGGAGATTATTACCCGCACCCCGATGACAAATGAAGAAACAATCATGATTCATAACGGTAAGCAGAATACGCCCCTACAGCTTCCAAATTTCTTGAAGGCACGAAAGTTGTTGCGTAATGGATGTGTTGCTTTCTGGGCTCATGTCGTGGACAAGGGAACCGAAGAACCAAAACTCGAAGATATCCCTGTGATAAGGGAATATCCTGAAGTCTTCCCCGAAGACTTGCCATAATTATCTCCTCAATAACAAGTCGAATTTCGCATCGATTCGATTCCAGGCGCCGCGCCTGCAGTCAATGCACCTTAGCGACTTACACCTTCGGAGATGCAAGGATTGTCAGTATAGCTTCAGTAGTTGATAGAGAAGGAAGATAACAGACCAAGTTTCCCACTTTGTGTAATCCCAGTTTTGCTCGTTAAGAAGTAGGACGATAGCTTTCGTACGGACATCAAACTACCAGGAGCCGAACGAGCTAACCAACAAGAGTCGGTGACTCTTGCTAAGGATTAACGAAGTACTTATTTAACTAACTGTGAGGATCCAACTACTATTTCACGACTGATCGATGATCAAGTATCATTAGCTGTAAATTCAGGAAGAAAGTATACCGGGGAAATTGTGGGACAATAACTTGTTTTAAACGTACACAAAAATGGTGTTTCCTACACGACGCACAAAACAGTGTTACACAGAATACGAAACTTTGAGAATCTAGAAAACTTATACTTAGGACCTTTGGGAACCCAGGTCCAAACTCGTAAAGGTTGCTTAGGAACCACACTTGTTAACTCAAGAAAACCCCATTATCCTGACATATATGCTATTTCAGTTAACCAAACAGAAAGTACTCAAATTTCTTTTGTTAAAATCTTCACTTTTGCTTCTAGCGAGTAGATGTTTGCATCTCTATTCCCCTTAATGGTAGTTTCATCGCATTAATTTTCTTCGCTGAGAGCGAACACACATTTGCTTCGATACTTGGTCATTTCTTCATTTTAGAAAATACTCATTGTTTCATTACTTGAAAACTTATATGTTACGCATGCACCATTTGCTACGCATGCGGTTTCATTTTGAATAAACGCTTAATTGAAGTTCAAATATTATGTTGCTAAATCTAATTACTGATTTGTGATTCGAATGACTTACATTGCGGTAATTGTTGGCTTCCTTGTTATCAAGTCAACACACTTTCTTGAGACTTCATTCATGGTTTATCTTCGTAACCATGCTGAGATTCCCTTGTTGATATATACGTTTATTGTCAGGATTACCAAGTTCAATTGCTTGAACTTATCCATTTCGCATATTCAATTTAAGACGCCATATGATGTATTGAGAGCATCATATTCAAATTTTGCAAAGGGTCTTTTGTTTAGAGTCATAGTAGACTCGTTTGGTCTACGACTCCACTAAATCGTTTGTTGGTTTCGGCACCTTGTGGTGATGCTTTCACAAAAGTTGAAGCTTGCGCTAATTTCGTTACGCACCTCATACACGGATTTAATTGTTTATTGACTTGCTCTAAATCCGTTTTGTTTATCACAATTAAAGCGGTCCCAACACAGTTGTGTGCTAAGGCAATGGTACATAGATTCATTTCATAGCACGGTGTACCTCCTAACGATTCTTTCATTATTGATCGAATGCCTTGCAGTATTTATTACTTTTTCATCTTCGATCAGAAACAGTAGTCCTTTGATGTTCCATATTCAACTAAAAACCCCACGACATTGTTAAAATCAAACTTCAGATTTGATTCAGTACACCTTCATTTGAGTTCAAACACGGTGAACTTGTTCGGTCACCGCTATTGTTGAAATATGCCATTCACTACGACACCTTGTGGTGTCGGTGTAAACTTGTAGCTTGTGCTAATCAGGGTAAACCGTTTCACATAAAACTACACATACCTCTGTTTGACTTGTCATTTAAACATTCCTGATGCAACTATGTATTGAGACAACAATACACCATTTTCGATTGAATTGCCTTCGGTGTATTCAATAATGTCAACACACTAATTTTAACTATTTAAATTTCTCAAAAGTTGACAGATCACTTTCATATCCAAGTTGTTGATTTTGAGTTCATATAGCAGATGCTATGGTTTGTGAAAACTCGTTTGCATATTGTAACCGATTGTTTGAGAATCCATTGGTCCAAGCTCCTTTGTTGCACCCCTGTTGACTAAGTTACGCTAGATTATACATCTATACATCTCGGGTCCTTTGACATCAAAAGCTAGAACACATACCTTTTAACCATGGGGTTCTTGTTGTTGAAATACATCCTTGGATTCACCTGATGTGAATAAGATTTGATTCAGTTTTATGGTTATCTACCTCGGTATTATTCATATACATACACGCATAATGTAACCCTAAGGAGTTAAGGTAGTACAAATTTCGAGGACGAAATTTTCTTAACAGGGGGAGAATGTGACAACTGTCAAATTTGCTTGCATCAGTACAAATTATTAAATGATGATTAGTGCTTAATGACTGTGCTGATTTACAATATATGAATTGAATTGCTTTCTTATTACTGCATTATACTTACATGTGCATCACATATTACAAATGACACATCATTGACTGCATGCAAACATATTGACATAATTGATGCACAAAGCACAGTACGCACAGTTAACAGACAAGCCGGGAAAATGCAGACGGAGTTCAGTACATAAACAGACGTTGTTTTGACACAGTATGAGCCAGAAACTAAGTACTACACTAGTATAGAGTGTAGGGAAGTAAGGACCACAAAACTGCTTTTCTAGGTGATAGTTTGAGTGCCGGAAAGTGCCTAAAACTCAATTAAAGTGCTGAATTTAGCATAATTCAGCAAAATTCAGCTATTTAACACTCTTATATCATGCAGAAAAATGATTAACTGGCCCAGAATACTTTCCTAAGTGTCGGGAATTAAAAGTGTCACAAAAGGGTACATAAAGCACACTAAACGATATAGTTTAGCACTTTAACGAACCGGTATCTAAACGAACAACCGGACAATACCCGAAACACCAAAATTATACTAGAAGCATTGTTTTAAGATTTCTGAGCTAGTTATGATCCCCGAACACCCTAACACACTATATAATACCTAGTATGTATAAACACTAAACATCACACTTGAAAATCTAACTAGATTACTTAACCATCATTAAATCCCAACCAAGACCCCCCCTCCAATTGACGGTCACAAGTGGGTCCCCCACTTGTGATTTCTTTTGATTTCATTTGATCTCATAAGATTGTGATTAGAGATATGTATTGTACTTGGAAGACACATGATCCATTGGTTAAACATCTAAAGTGGATATAAGTATTGTATGGAAGAATTAGGGATCATTATCTTTCACACACAAAAACACACTACTTTCCTTCCTTCTCTGTTGCTAGTTCACGGCCACACCTCACCACCACCCTACCTCCATTTTCAACCTTCTTCAATGTATTCCAAGGTGATCTAGAGGTGTAAGAAGCTAAGTTAGGAAGCTTGGAGCTTTCGGAAGTTGAAGGACCTTCACGGATTGCTTTTATCCACTTGTTTTCTACACTTGATCATCCCTAGCCTTGTGCTAGTAGTAAGACCCTTATGATCCTTTGTTACCTCTTATTTAGTTGGTTAATAGATGATATGTGAAGAAAATCATAAAGAGCACTAACGAACAAGAAGATGAACCTTTAACACAAAGCTTAATAACATAAGAATACATATTGTTTAGTGTTATTTTGCTTCTTGATGATTGATTATTTGTGTTTATTATGTTAGACATCATATGAAACCTACTAGATTGTGATTAAACACATGATCTAGTGAGTTAAGGTGATGATCTTGTGAAAGACCAAGATCATCATACTTTATGTTTCACTTGAACTTGAAGAATGAAAATGATTTTGTGAATGATGAAGTATGTAATATGTTACTAGTCATAAACTTGGATGATTTCAAAACTAGTTTTCTCAAGAAACTAAAGTTATACACAAGATTTACTAAAACATTGTTTTTAAAGAAACTAATCATGTTTCTAGTGGTGAAACAAGTATAAAAGTACAAGGTTAACAAGAAAACTACAAGAAGATTAATTTTTGAAAAATCATCATACAAGTTGTAAAGATCTAAAATCCTCAAGAATGATGTTATTAAATAAATAATCATATTTTTAAGGGTAACTAGGCTTACTAAAAACACTAGTAAGTTACAACAAGTTTTTATGAAAGTTCAAGTTCATGTTGTTATGAAAATAACATTGTTTTGGGCACTTGGTAAGTGTTGGTTAAGTTGCTAATTGTTTGTGATGATTTTAAAAAGAAAATGATATGCCTTGATAGCATGGACACCTTCATTTTTAAGGGAAACTATGGCAAAATTTTCTTAAAATATAAACACTTAGAAAAATATTTTCTAACAAATATTTACAAGTGTATTTTAACTATGGTTTTCAATATAAACTTTGCCATAATTTTTGTAACAAAAATACAAATATTGGAGGTTGGTTTTTTTTGGTAAATAGAAATAACTAAATAAGTATTTGAATGGTATATATTTAGAAAAAAAACATGTGTGTGAATACTTGTATACTTTGTGTAATAGTTATATTGTTTTAGGGTTAAAATAATATGACATAACAAAATACCAAGAATTTACAATCCAAAATATTACCAAAAATCACAAGGATTAATTACACAAGTTACACACACAATATTGGGAAACCGAACGAAAGAATGTAACTTACAAAAATATTCCAGAAAATACCTTTATGAATATATTTTTGGTAAATAATATATTGGACACAAGAAATGCAAATATGATTTTATGAATATTACCAAGTTATATCGTATTTTGACAAGGAGAAAATATATTATTTTGGAACTACAAATATTTTTGCCAAGAGAAAAATTAGGAATAATTTTTCTAAGGAATACTTCTTGAAATATATATTTTAGGAATATATATTGGATACTTATTAAAGACAATACACGCCGGAATACGACGCCAATACATGGCAAGTTATACAAATACAAGAATACAAATATACCCATCCTTGGGAAGGACATACATGTTTAAATGCTTGAGAAGCATTAAGTTAAAATATTAATTATTTTAACAAATAATTATACACTTGGAATATTAATGAAGACACTTTGAAACCATAACTCAAAGACACTAATCATTACCAAGTCATGGCACGACCCGTTCTTCTAATGGACCGTAGTACGCATGTAGGTAGTCGTGCGTTCCAGAGGAAGCTTTGAGTTACATCGGATACAAGGAACACAAAAATGTGAGTTCATGTCCCCCTTTTCTCTTAACTGTTTTCGGTTTTATAACTCTCGGGGGTGAAATACATGTTACATACTGATTACAAACAATTACAAATGGTGTGGTTAGCTAAGGAATGTACTGCTAGATCACGTGAATGGGTAGGCGATTAACTTAAGACCATTAATCCTTGTATAAGGACCGAGGGGCATGAGTGATAGATCTATTGGGTGTTGCGAGCCCCACCCATGGGCCTGCGAGTTGGCCGCATGTGGTGACTGTGTCGTTCCGCCGGAGGGGCCGGTACGAAATATGCTTACAGGGTTGAGTGCTTCCTATGCCATGTCACTTATATTACTGTATTAGCTACACATTAATTGATCTATTTTCCTTATTGCTTCATACCAGTTTACAAGTACATACATACATACATACAAAGGTTTTGAAGGATCATTCGTGCACACATACTAAACACATGAACTCGCTCAACTTTTGTTGATGTTTTTCAAACCACATGTATTTCAGGGAATTAGTAAGTGGATCTGGCAGGCGTTGGAAGTTTTATGCTGTGATAGGAATAAAGATGTCATCCATGGTCTTTGGGTTTGGTCAGTGTGTCTTATTCCTGGACAAGACACGGCTTCCAAACCTTTGTTACATCTAATATCTTTTGACGAGTCCTTAGTGAACTCATAAACAATTTGTATGCTTTGTAAAACTTGAATTTGAAGTCTACGTTTTAAACAATGTTGTTATGTTTTAAACTCATTTAATGGATGACAAATCTATGGTTTTATCATATAGTTTTTGTTATGATTGAATGCAATGGTATTAAGAAAGTCACACCATAATCACGCTTCCGCAAAAGTCAGGGTGTGACGATCTAGAGGTTCCTGACCATAAGGAGCTTCCTAATCAGTTCTCTTATCATCTAAGGACCACTAGTAAGTGCTCCTTTCAGTTCTATTTCATTTATTTAGTTGTTTATGAGCTAAAAGTCAAACAGTTTGACTTTCTGTTTGACTTTCGGTTCTGACCTTAACTGGTCAAGTCAAAGTTCAATTGAACTTTGCAACGTGATCATAATCACGAAGGTTATAATCCCCTGCGATTGCACCTTCTGATTACCACGTTTACTAGTCGAAGTGACGAGTCAAAGTTTCGGTCAAAGATGCGCATTATGTGCATTTTACGATGAAACTATTTTCGGGTATCAAAATTCTAGGTTTTGATACCAAGTCAGTTTTATAACTTAGTTAGACATGTTTTGACATGTCTAACTCGTCACTTCAATTTTAGTGGTTTATTAGGGTTGTAAGTCAAGCGGTCTTGACCACCGCTTTGACTTTCAAATCCGACTCATTCGATCGATCTTAGGATCCAACCAAACACATATTTGTGACCATAGTTGTATAGGGAATAACCTACTGAGGTTATACACTATGGTCATGTCGTTTGGTTAGTCATATGATAAGTCACTTTTATGTTCTTTAGAAATGACCAAAAAGGCCTTTTTGCGCATAAATCAATTTTAAGCATATGTAACCAAATTTTTGACAAATAAACTGATGTTGCAACATTATCAAACATGTTTTTGCATATAAGACTTATCATAAGACATATTTAACCATCCGAACATATATTTACGCAAATGACCCGTTAAAGTAGCGTAAACTACTTTAACGAGTCATAACGGGTCAAGAGCTCTTAGGATCCTTTCCAAATCAGAATGTTAGGTCTATTAAACCATATCACATGAGTTCCAACACTTGATGTTTTAATAAGACTTCATTCTATCCGATCCTCCGATTAAAGTCCCAACGCACTAACATAGTTATCCGATATTAGGACGCACATGAATCCTTGATCTCTTGAGCTTTATTTGATCATTCGAACAAGACTTATACGCAATCCCAAGTGAGTACATAGTCCCCTCTTTTGCATTTTCAAATATTTTGGGGTGATCCATAATTGCCTATCACTACTTTCTTGTTTTCATGACATAATACATGTTTGTTTATCTAGTACATATAGTACATGATTTCAAATAAAATTTTGCTTCGTATGTTGACCTAGCATACCTAGTACATGAATTTCAAAGACATTTTGCTTCGTATGTTGACCTAGCATACATAGTACATGATTTTCAAAGACATTTTGCTTCGTATGTTGACCTAGCATACCTAGTACATGGTTTTCAAGATGACGTGCGTGCGGGTGTGTATATTTTTAGTATATTTTTAGCTCTTTTTACTCGCCGATTAAAGTTTTAAATTTATAAAACACGATATTTCACTGTCACTCTACGCACACGCTAGGGCAAGTGCACCCATTGCGGACGTAGTATAGTGATGGTAAGATACCGAGGTTGTCCAAGGACACAAGAGCTTTTAATACCGGCTTATCGTCAACGTCTAATTGAACCAAACTTTGAGAAAAGATTTTTAAAACTATAAAAAGATAAACTAAAAAGAAAATAATAAAATATAAGGAAAAATAGATAGACAAGAAAGAATCACTTGGTTCCGGCTCATCTTTCATGTATCCATTTAACGATTTCCGCACTTTGGGCATTTTAAGAGATATCTTAGTTATAGTAGTAGGCCCCTCTTGTGAAGGCGACGTTACCCTCAACCTAGTGGTCCGAGTCAGCAAGGATACAGTCCCACCAGGTCGGATTATTGAAAGATAATTAAGTAAGTTATTAATGTGAAAAGTGGTGGCCCCCCTTCTAGGCAGCGATCACCCTCAACCCTTTGGTCTGAGTCAGCAGGGATACAATCCTCGCAGGGTTGGTTTAAAGTTTTAATAGTAGTTTATAGATAAGAGATTCAAGATTTTGGCACTTCTCTCGTGGTGGGTAATGCCCGCTCCGACTCGTGAAGTGTTACTAGGCTTGAAACAGGTTCTCGCAGGATCTATACACTGAACGAGACATAAAATTTACCCAACCACCCTTCTAACCCTCTTCCAAGTAATTAACACGCTTTATATAGACTGTAAAGACACGAAGAATTATTAGATAAATTTGCCTTCAATATAAAAAACTAATTATTGAAGTCATTAATACATACCCAATTAAAAAGTTTCCAAAGATTGGAAATCATAAAAGAAATACATAAAAGATTTGTCTTCACCAAGTGTGTCAACGGCAAGGGCCATGGCCAATGTACTTGCTATACTATCGCAGATTCTGAAAATATTTGAGTTGACCACGCCCCGTGTTGGCTTAGCACAGCCCCGTGTTGGCTCCCAGTTTTGTCCTTTGTTGTTGTTTTTTCTTCTGCATGACATCCAACCTTGGACACGGCTCGTGTCTGGTGGACACGGGCCCGTGTCAGGTCTTCTGATCTTGCTATTCTTGTGGTTTGGATGTGAATTGGGGCTTGACGAGTTGCCTCAATTCCCCCTTCTTTGTATTTATATTGGTTTTTTGCTGTCTTTTTGCTCCTTTTCTTTTGACCCTGTAAATTAAAAAGGAACAGAAAAACAAGCTTTTTCCAACATTGGTACTGAAAAAGGGTTGATTTTAACCCGTTTTTGATATAATTTATATGTTGTATTTTAAGCACATCAAATACCCCCACACTTAAATCTTTGCTAGTGCTCAAGCAAAACTCTATAACGTAGCTTACACACCCAAACGGAATAGGTAGAAGATAAGGTTTTGGTCTCATCTTTAGAGTGTCAGGAATTCAAGTTCTAAATTTATTTTGTTTTTATTTACAATCTTATTTGTCATGACTTATTTAAAGCACAAATTTAAGAAAAATTATTTACTTAGGATATAACATGCCTTTATAAAATTCTATTTAGTTATAAACAAGTTTATACACCTCACAAGTGGTCACTCAACACTCAGTCGATGATGTATTAAGTGAAAACGCTCGTGCCTGGTTTTGGAACTTACTCCTACCATAGGCTTGACAATCAATCAAACCTCCTTATTTTGACGTTAAATCCTTGTAAATATCAAGAGGGCTTTTGAATGGTAAGTGGTGGTTCGGGTTTGGTATGTTTTATTGAAAAGGGAGAAAAGCGTAAAATATTGGTTTTTTCTATTGCTTTGTGGCTTAGCAAAAAATACTTTGGCAATTTTTTCTGATTTTTTGGTTGCCAAAGTTGAAACTAAGCCATAATCGTAATTTCAATACCGATAGTTTTACAAAAATGAAAGGTGAAAAATGAAAAGGTTTGTTTTTGTAGGTTTGGAAATGAAAAGGTTTTTAAGGTTCAAAGGGTTTAACTAGGGGGTGTTTTTTGGGTAAAGCAAAGAAAAATAAAGGCTTTAGTTTGAAAAATGGGTTAATCCTAATGCCTCCATCATTTACTTGGATTTTTGTCGATAAGGACTTGGAACGTATCGCATTGTCAAGTTCTAAATTCGTGAGAACCAAACGGGCTATTCACACAAGAAACGAAAATTGAGCAATTAGTATAGATGTATATTTGTATGCTCGGTAATGGCTCAAAACTCACTATTTTGGGAAAAAGGGGCTATAGTGTTGTGACAACTGTGTTCTGTAATCATTGTATAATGTAAAACAATGTTGGTTATCAATAAAACAATGTGTTTTGGTGTTATTATATGTGTAATTGTGTTTATTTATTTTACAATTTGATTCGATTCCGATTTCAAGCTTTAAATCACTTTCTGGAAGGTTATACGCAAACTGGTGCTTAAACGCAATCAGTTTAACGCGACGTACACTCCGGAAGTGTGACGTAAGCCAAACATACCCTTAATATCCTTTACATAACTTAGAAATAAGTTTCGAAGGATTCGGTATGGCAAAAACATGTTTATTTGAACTAGAGAACTATTTACGACAAAACTGCGAAACGAACATTGGTGACCGCCCGGATAATATTTAAATCCCAAAAATATTCTGTTATGATTAAAAATTTATTTTTAATCAGGTCCATGTTGAAAAATAAATTAAAACGCCTAAAAACGTTATTTTTCAAGTTTAAGCGCGTACCGCGTGTTTCTGCGCGACACAATGCTTCTACTGCGAAACGCGGACAACGCAGCCAGTCTTGGCTACTGAAATTTATTTCAGTAATATTTTGGCGAGTTTATTTTTATAGAATAATAAAAATAATTTAGAACGCCATAAACCGGGATTTAAACGCTAGATAGAATACCCGGTATCCAGTTAAACACCCGTTTTAGCCTACATATAGCATATTTATATAAAAAACTTACACTTGGACCACCCTCCCCCATCTAAATTTCGGTCATATCTAAGTGTGGCCCCACCATATAATTTGCAAGATTTAATTTTATTCTTGAAGATCTTGCTTGATATGTTGGTTGCCAAGTGTAATTGCATGCTCCTTGTAAATCCTTCTATATCTTCACATTTCCAAGACTTCAAATCTCAAGCAATCTCTTCCTTCTCTCTCCCTCACCTAAACCGTAACCCCTCTCTCTCTATCTTCATCATCTTCAAACCTTGTTCTTCATATTCAAACACCATTCCTAGCAACCTTCAAGTTAGTGTGAAGATACAAAGGTGATTCCAAGGTATTGTCAAGTGATTACAAGCTTCCTATCATCAAAATCTCATCCTACAACCGGACTTGAATCTTGAAGGTATAACCCTTATGTTTAAATCATACTTTGATTCTTGGTTGTTCTTGATGATTTGAAGTTTCTCTTGAATCTTGGGATTTTCACTAAACTTGAAATCTAAAATGAAATGGGTCATGTTACAAGTAAAAATGATGTTGTACATATATGTATGTATAACCGTACATATGTATGTGTATATATGAGTTTTGAAGTTTGTTATCTTGTTAAGTACTTGTTTATGTTGTTACATGTTCTTGAATGGTGGTAAAAATGCAAGTATTTGGTGATTTATGTATGATATGTTAAATGTAAATTACTTCAGCAAATAAATCTGAATAAATCTCATATTTTATGTTTTTAAACTCATAAAAAAATGATGTTGCTATGATGGTATGCTTTAGGCACTTGTACATGTGAAAATATGCTGGTTTAAAGCTCTAAAAGTGATAAAAAAATGATGGTATGACAAAAATAATTTTGAACAGATTTGAAACACTAAAAATATCATTATTTGGTATATTATAATGGCATGAAACTTTGACATAGGTTTCATAGCTTTGCATGTTGTACATATAGCTTAAAAAGTGGTAAATTATGTGAAATTTGCATGATTTGTGTGCTTTATTTAAGACCTGCACTATCATGAGTATAACCATTATTTTATTCAGTAAATAACATGGATTGTGTTAAAATTTCAAGACGTTTCGATTTGGGATGGTTCAGGTAACGTTTGATGCAAAACTATGCGGTAAAATGGTTAAAAATCGACTTTTCGGATGATTTTTACAAAACTGTTTTAGATCAGTAACCAAACTGATATTTTTGCTATAAAAATAAGTATTTTAACTTATATTAAGTTTACTTGGTGTTTGGTTAGCCATACGTGACTTCCGACGCCCAAAAATGTTACCAAATCGCTAAAATAAGTGTTTTTCGGCATAACTAGAATGGGTTGTTCATGGGTAAATTTTATGTGTTACAATGTGCTATGTGTTTTACAATATGTGTATGATGATGTGTTAGTGTTTTCAAGATTAAGTGTATTACGCTTGAGTAGATATATACAAATACACCAAAATAATCAAAAATAATAACTTTTAGAGAGATCTCAAAGTTATGTGAAAATTCTAAGTATCGGAGAAACTTCGGTATTTATGTGAGTTTTTGATTATTAAATCATTCTTATTTAATTTAGGACGAATAAATTGAGGGATCGTGTTAACTTATAAAAAAAAACGCACCCGAAGGTGAGTACATAGATCCCCTCTTTTACTGTTTTCGATTGTTTTGAGGTGATTCATATGTATCAAAACGATTTCAATATTCTAATGATGGTTTCAAAACGATTGAGATGGTTTATACAAAACTAATAACGATTTCGATAATGTGAACGAGCTTGTTGGTTGTAGTTACATAACAAATGACATTCATTAATTTTGGCCGAACCGACCAGTATTTGGTTATGATACCATAGGATCCGACAAATCCCGTTATTAGACCGGACCCATGGTTATGTGTGGGTTAGGTGGGTAACGACTGAATCTGATGCTTGTTAACTTACCCTTTGGTGGGTTGTTAATGCAAGAACGAGTTGAACGATGAACGAGTCACAAAGGTTTGAATGTTATTAGCAAGACGACCAAAAGTAGTTTTCACAAATAAAACAAGAATGATTTATACGATTGAACGATTATGAACGATTTAAACAAGTGAACGATGATCTATAACGAGAACGGGTTAAACGATGTCACACAACAAGGTTTACTAAACGATATAAACCATACGAGTTTTATTACAAGAACGATTTATGATTTGGTTTACATAAACAAATGTTTTGGGTTAAGATCCATGGCATCAAGGTTTATAAGTTATGACCAATCTGTTTGACTTGGTTATTTATTTTTCCAATACAAACATTTTACAAAAAACAAGGTTTTCTACGATCAAACAACGAAGTTGTACGAGTTATTTCAACATGTAAACGAGCCATGAATCTGACACTCACACAAAAACTATGTGCTCGCCAGCATTTCTTTGCTGACTTTGTTTTTACATATGTTTCAGGTGATGTTGGTTAATGTTGATTGCGAATAGGATGCATGCTCACTTTGGACTGGACGAGGCCTTAATGATTTAATAACAATGATAGACTATGTTTGATTTACTTGTTTAGCTTTAAGACAATGTTAATGAATAAATAAAACGAGACTCTTTTGTATCTATGGTTTCGAAACAATAATTCTGTTACAGCACTCCCCGATGTTTCCGCCACGATTTGTTGTTTTACGTGGTCGGGGTGTGATAGAAGAGTTGGTATCAGAGCCAATGGTTATAGGGAATTAGGTTATTAGTAAAATTTTGACCTAGACTATAACTTTATAGGACCCCAACGCAAGTTGATTTGCGTTTAGAATTTTAAAAACAAAATCCGAATCTGCTTCGAAAAATGTATCATCCGTTCTAGGATGATTGATTACTAGGTTTTGAACCCTACCAGTTTGACTCATTTTTGGCTTAGTGCCTTCGGAGTTTTCAAAATCTCGTCAAAGTTTGGGTCTAAATAATGTGAACACGTGCAAACTGGAAGAGTGAATGCTTGTACCCTGAGTTTTCTGTCTAAGGCTAGAGTATTCGTACAAATCCACATAATCGGACCAGTCACTCTTACCTGGGAACTCTTGGGGGTGAGTGTTCACTTATAGGCGAGCATGTCTTCGCGATACATTATTCTGATTCATTACTTTGATTAGTCAGTGTGTGTCATTTGTTTGTTCGAGGTAACGAACAAATGATCACCTTTCTTATGTTTCGTCGATATTTTTAATACCTCTTTTGTTTTTCCTAATTGTCGACCTCACTCGTTTCTGGTATTTCCCTTGTTAGACAATGCCTCCTCGACGTGATGCACAATCTTTTACTGCTGAAGAAATCGCAGCCCTTGTCTCTCAGCAAATGGCTGCTGTGCTTCCAGGCGTTGTGACCTAAATCCACGAGCTGTACAACAACAATAACAATAACAATGCATAATGTAATTTCAAGAGCTTCAATTCCGCTAAGCCGTTGAAGTTTTCTGGGTCGCAAGGAGCAACTGCGCTCCTTCAATGGTTCGAGAGTATCGAGAACACATTCAAACATGTGCAATGTCCGAATGGGCGTAAGGTTGAATTTGCATCAAGCGTGTTTGAGAAGCGTGCTCTTACGTGGTGGAACAGAGTGATGCGTGACAGGGGTGCCGAAGTGGCATTGGCACAAACATGGGAAGAGCTTCGAGCCCTCATGATGAGAGAGTTCTGTCCCCGTCATGAAATTCGGGCTTTGGAGTGAGGGTTTGACGATTTAAAGCAAGATGGGGCTGAACACCGTGCATATACGGATCGATTTGAGGAACTCAGTCTTTTGTGTCCAACTATGGTTACCCCGTTGGAGAAAGCGATAGAGAGGTATATCGATGGGTTACCCGATTACATTCAGGTTATCGTGACTGGCGTTAATCCTACTACTGTTCGTCAAGCAATCGAGTTGTCTGCTACCCTGACTGAGTCTCAAGTCAGGAAGGGTAAACTCACCCGCAAGGGTGATAAAAAGAAGGCAACTGATTCAGGGAAGGACAAGAAAAAGGGTAAGGGTAAAGAAGGTGAGTCGTCGAAGAAGTCGAGAAAGCGAAAGGGTGCTCAGAATTTTGCAATAACTGCACAAAATGCTCAGAACCCTCAGAACCCACCAGCTCAACAGCCTGCGAAGAAAGCATATGCTGGTACCGCACCTCTTTGTGCTCGCTGCAACGGTCATCATGTTGCATAACAAGCTTGTAAGCAATGCACAACGTGTGGTAGGTTTGGGCATCTGGCCAACGTCTGTCGTTCGGGTCAGAATCAGATTGTTCAGAATCAAGCTCCAGTCCAGGGGAATGCTGCTAGATTCCCACCGGGTTCATGTTTCAATTGCGGAGAGTTTGGTCACTTCTGCAATAACTGTCCGAGGCTGGTGAATGCAAACGCAAATGCTAATGCAAACCCAAATGCGAACGTCAACGCAAATGTGAATCCCGCTCGTGGGCGAGCGTACAATCTGAATGCTAACGAAGCGAGGGCTGACAACGAGGTGGTCAATGGTACGTTTCTTGTTAACAATCGTCCTGCATCTATTCTTTTTTATTCTGGTGCCGATAGAAGTTTTGTTTCATTATCTTTCGAACCTTTACTTGCGATACCTAGAACTAAACTGAGGAAACCCTTATCTGTGGAAGTTGCTACTGGAAAACCTCTTGTTCTCGATTCTGTTATTCGTGGTTGTCAGTTAAACCTTGATAACCATCTTTTTCCCATTGACCTCACACCGATGCAACTTGGGAGTTTCGATATTATCGTGGGGATGGATTGGTTAACCAAACATCATGCTGAGGTGGTTTATTTCGATAAGATTGTTCGTATTCCTCTTCCGTCTGGCGATGTTCTGGAAGTTCGTGGTGAGAAACCATCTGGTGGATTGAAGCTTATGTCGTGTTTGAAAGCCCAAAGTTATTTGTGAAAATGATATGTTGCTTTCCTGGCACATGTCACCGAGGAGAAAGGCAAAAGCAACAGTATTCAGGATATTCCGATTGTTCGGGACTATCCGGAGGTGTTTCCCGATGAACTTCCTGGTTTGCCTCCAGTTCATCAAGTCGAGTTTCATATTGACCTTGTACCCAATGCCAACCCGATTGCGAAAGCGCCTTATCGTCTTGCACCGTCCGAGATGCAAGAGTTATCGAAACAGCTTCAAGAGTTGTCTGATAAAGGATTCATCCGTCCGAGCTTTTCGCCTTGGGGAGCTCTTGTCCTCTTTGTGAAAAAGAAAGATGGATATTTTCGAATGTGTATCGATTATCGTGAGCTTAATAAGCTTACCATCAAGAATCAATATCCCCTACCTAGAATTGATGATCTCTTCGACCAGCTGTAAGGTGCTTCATGTTTTTCCAAGATTGATCTGCGATCTGGGTATCATCAACTTCGTGTACACAAAGAAGATATTCCCAAAACTGCATTCCGTACAAGATATGGGCATTACGAGTTCACTGTCATGCCTTTTGGTTTGACGAATTCCCCAGCTATCTTCATGGACTTAATGAATAGGGTCTGTAAACCTTATTTAGATAAGTTCATCATTGTGTTCATCGAAGATATTCTCATTTATTCGAAGTCTCGAGCCGAGCACGAGCAACACCTTCGTTTGACATTGGAACTTTTTGCTAAATTCACCAAGTGTGAATTCTGGCTTAAAGAAGTTCAGTTCTTGGGTCATATTGTCAACGAGCAAGGTATTCATGTAGATCCATCCAAGATTGTTGCTATTAAGGACTGGAATACACCAACGACACCTACAGAGATTTGATCATTTCTTGGTCTTGCTGGTTATTATCGACGGTTTATTCCAAACTTTTCAAAGATCGCGGTTCCACTCACTGCTTTGACTCAGAAGAATAAGCCTTTTGAGTGGGGACCTAAGCAAGAAGAAGCATTCCAAACGCTGAAACGAAAGCTCTGTGATGCTCCTGTTTTATCTCTACCTGAGGGAAACGATGATTTTGTTGTCTATTGTGACGCGTCAAATCTAGGACTTGGTTGCGTTCTTATGCAACGAGGTAAAGTCATCGCTTATGCGTCTAGACAGCTGAAAATTCACGAGAAGAACTATACGACTCATGACCTTGAATTAGGAGCTGTGGTTTCGCACTTAAAATCTGGAGACACTACCTCTATGGAACGAAGTGTGTGGTTTTCACAGACCACAAAATTCTCCAACATATTTTCAATCAGAAGGAGCTGAACATGAGGCAACGACGTTGGGTTGAACTCTTGAACGATTATGATTGCGAGATCCGCTACCATCCTGGTAAGGAGAATGTCGTCGCCGATACGCTTAGTCGAAATGAACGAGTCAAGCTTCATTCTGTTCGAACTCTATTTGATATTCAATCTCGTGTTCTTCAAACTCAACAATCTTGTCTGATCAAAGGCTTATTGAAATACGAGCTACCACTTCAACTTGAGCTTAAACTCGAAAGGAAAGACGATGGTTTGCTCTACTTCAAGGATCGTTTGTGGATTCCAAAACAAGATGACCTTCGCACCTTGGTAATGGACGAATCTCACAAGTCTCGATATTCTATCCATCCTGGTGCTGATAAAATGTACAAGGATCTTCGTACTCAGTTCTGGTGGCCTGGTATGAAGAAGGATGTTGCCTTGTATGTATCAAAATGCCTAACTTGTCTCAAAGTCAAGGCCGAACATCAACGACCTTCTAGTTTGCTTGTACAACCAGAGATACCGGTTTGGAAGTGGGAGAACATTGCAATGGATCTCATCACTAAACTACCGCGTATGTTTAAAGGTCATGATGCTATTTGGGTTGTAGTTGATCGTTTGACAAAATCTGCTCACTTCTTACCAATCCGTGAGGATTTCTCTGCTGAAAAGCTTGCCAAGATCTACGTAGACGAGATTGTATCACGACATGGTGTTCCTTTAGATATCATTTCCGATCGTGATGCTCGATTTTCATCTCATTTTTGGAAGACCATGCAATCTGCGTTGGGAACCCAACTGAATCTAAGCACTGCTTATCATCCCCAGACAGATGGTCAATCTGAGAGGACGATTCAAACTTTAGATGATATGCTTAGAGCATGCGTGATAGACTTTGGTGGTAATTGGGATTCTCATCTTCCACTGATCGAGTTCTCTTACAATAACAGTTATCATGCTAGTATTAATATGGCACCATTCGAAGCTCTCTACGGTCGAAAATGTCATTCACCTATGTGTTGGAATGATATCGGTGAAGCTCAGCTTACTGGACCTGAGCTCATTCTGGAAACAACAGACAAAATCAAGAAAATTCGCGATAATCTTGTTACAGCTCGAAACCGTCAAAAGAATTATGCGGATTTGGGAAGCAAGCCCTTAGAATTTCAAATCGGAGACCGTGTCCTACTCAAGGTGTCACCTTGGAAGGGAGTGGTGAGATTTGGAAAGAAAGGAAAACTTGAACCACGATATGTTGGACCATTTAAGATTGTTGAAAGAATTGAAAAGGTTGCCTATCGACTAGAACTACCTCCAGAGCTTGGGAATGTTCATCCGACATTTCACAGGTCCAATTTGCGAAAGTGTTTAGCTGATGCTGATCTTCACATTCCTCTCGACGAGATTCAAATCGATGAAACAATGCACTTTATCGAGAAACCTGTGGAGATAGTGGAACGTACATACAAACAGTTGAAGAACAAACGGATTCATTTGGTCAAAGTTCGCTGGGAATCCAAACGTGGCCCCGAGTTTACTTGGGAACGTGAGGACCAGATGAAGACGAAATATCCGCATTTGTTTTCACAAGTTTCCTCCAAATAAAATTCCGGGACGAAATTTCCTAAAGTAGGGGAGACTGTGACAACTGTGTTCTGTAATCATTGTATAATGTAAAACAATGTTGGTTATCAATAAAACAATGTGTTTTGGTGTTATTATATGTGTAATTGTGTTTATTTATTTTACAATTTGATTCGATTCCGATTTCAAGCTTTAAATCACTTTCTGGAAGGTTATACGCAAACTGGTGCTTAAACGCAATTAGTTTAACGCGACGTCCACTCTGGAACTGTGACGTAAGCCAAACATACCCTAAATATCCTTTACGAAACTTAGAAATAAGTTTCGAAGGATTCGGTATGGCAAAAACATGTTTATTTGAACTAGAGAACTATTTACGACAAAACTACGAAACGAACACTGGTGACCGCCCGGATAATATTTAAATCCCAAAAATATTCTGTTATGATTAAAATTTATTTTTAATCAGGTCCATGTTGAAAAATAAATTAAAACGCCAAAAAACGTTATTTTTCAAGTCTAAGCGCGTACCGCGTGTTTCTGCGCGACACAGTGCTTCTACTGCGAAACGCGGAAAACGCAGCCAGTCTTGGCAACTGAAATTTATTTCAGTAATATTTTGGTGAGTTTATTTTTATAGAATAATAAAAATAATTTAGAACGCCATAAACCGGGATTTAAACGCTAGATAAAATACCCGGTATCCAGTTAAACACTCGTTTTAGCCTACATATAGCATATTTATATAAAAACTTACACTTGGACTCCCCTCCCCCATCTAAATTTTGGTCATATCTAAGTGTGGCCCCACCATATATTTTGCAAGATTTAATTTTATTCTTGAAGATCTTGCTTGATATGTTGGTTGCCAAGTGTAATTGCATGCTCCTTGTAAATCCTTCTATATCTTCACATTTCCAAGACTTCAAATCTCAAGCAATCTCTTCCTTCTCTCTCCCTCACCCAAACCGTAACCCCTCTCTCTCTATCTTCATCATCTTCAAACCTTGTTCTTCATATTCAAACACCATTCCTAGCAACCTTCAAGTTAGTGTGAAGATACAAAGGTGATTCCAAGGTATTGTCAAGTGATTACAAGCTTCCTATCATCAAAATCTCGTCCTACAACCTACTTGAATCTTGAAGGTATAACCCTTATGTTTAAATCATACTTTGATTCTTGGTTGTTCTTGATGATTTGAAGTTTTTCTTGAATCTTGGGATTTTCAATAAACTTGAAATCTAAAATGAAATGGGTCATGTTACAAGTAAAAATGGTGTTGTACATATATGTATGTATAACCGTACATATGTATGTGTATATATGAGTTTTGAAGTTTGTTATCTTGTTAAGTACTTGTTTATGTTGTTACATGTTCTTGAATGGTGGTAAAAATACAAGTATTTGGTGATTTATGTATGATATGTTAAATGTAAATTACTTTAGCAAATAAATCTGAATAAATCTCATATTTTATGTTTTTAAACTCATAAAAAAATGATGTTGCTATGATGGTATGCTTTAGGCACTTGTACATGTGAAAATATGTTGGTTTAAAGCTCTAAAAGTGATAAAAAATGATGGTATGACAAAAATAATTTTGAACAGATTTGAAACACTAAAAATATCATAATTTGGTATATTATAATGGCATGAAACTTTGACATAGGTTTCATAGCTTTGCATGTTGTACATATAGCTTAAAAAGTGGTAAATTATGTGAAATTTGCATGATTTGTGTGCTTTATTTAATACCTGCACTATCATGAGTATAACCATTATTTTATTCAGTAAATAACATGGATTGTGTTAAAATTTCAAGTCATTTCGATTTGGGATGGTTCAGGTAACGTTTGATGCAAAACTATGCGGTAAAATGGTTAAAAATCGGCTTTTCGGATGATTTTTACAGAACTGTTTTAGATCAGTAACCAAACTGATATTTTTTCTATAAAAATAAGTATTTTAACTTATATTAAGTTTACTTGGTGTTTGGTTAGCCATACGCGACTTCCGACGCCCAAAAATGTTACCGAATCGCTAAAATAAGTGTTTTTCGGCATAACTAGAATGGGTTGTTCATGGGTAAATTTTATGTGTTACAATGTGCTATGTATTTTACAATATGTGTATGATGATGTGTTAGTGTTGTCAAGATTATGTGTATTACGCTTGAGTACATATATACAAATACACCAAAATAATAAAAAATAATAACTTTTCGTGAGATCTCAATGTTATGTGAAAATTCTAAGTATCGGAGAAACTTCAATATTTATGTGAGTTTTTGATTATTAAATCATTCTTATTTAGGACGAATAAATTGAGGGATCGTGTTAACTTATAAAAAACGCACCCGAAGGTGAGTACATAGATCCCCTCTTTTACTGTTTTCGATTGTTTTGGGGTGATTCATATGTATCAAAACGATTTCAATATTCTAACAATGGTTTCAAAACGATTGAGATGGTTTATACAAAACTAATAATGATTTCGATAATGTGAACGAGCTTATTGGTTGTAGTTACGTAACAAATGACATTCATTAATTTTGGCCGAACCGACCAGTATTAGGTTATGGTACCATAGGATCCGACAAATCCCGTTATCAGACCTGACCCATGGTTGTGTTTGGGTTAGGTGGGTAATGACTGAATCTGATGATTGTTAACTTACCCTTTGGTGGTTTGTTAATGCAAGAACGAGTTGAACGATGAACGAGTCACAAAGGTTTGAATGTTATTAGCAAGACGACCAAAAGTAGTTTTCACAAATAAAAAAAGAACGATTTGTACGATTGAACGATTATGAACGATTTAAACAAGTGAACGATGATCTATAACGAGAACGAGAACGGGTTAAACGATGTTACACAACGAGGTTTACTAAATGATATAAACCATACGAGTTTTATTACAAGAACGATTTATGATTTGGTTTACATAAACAAATGTTTTGGGTTAAGATTCATGGCATCGAGGTTTATAAGTTATGACCAATCTGTTTGACTTGGTTATTTATTTTTCCAATACAAACATTTTGCAAAAACAAGGTTTTCTACGATCAAACAACGAAGTTGTACGAGTTATTTCAACATGTAAACGAGCCATGAATCTGACACTCACACAAAAACTATGTGCTCGCCAGCATTTCTTTGCTGACTTTGTTTTTACATATGTTTCAGGTGATGTTGCTTAATGTTGATTGCGAATAGGATGCATGCTCACTTAGGACTGGACGAGGCCTTAGTGATTTAATAACAATGATAGACTATGTTTGATTTGCTTGTTTAGCTTTAAGACAATGTTAATGAATAAATAAAACGAGACTCTTTTGTATCTATGGTTTCGAAACAATAATTCTGTTACAGCACTCCCCGACGTTTCCGTCACGATTTGTTGTTTTACGTGGTCGGGTGTGACAAGTGTAAAAATGCATATATAATCAAATATTACAAAGATTTGTCATGCCCATTTTCTTAATTTTCTAAATTGGCTCTTTTTATCATGACGCTATCAGTTGTAAATTTGTAAAAACATAATTTTTAGAACTTATTTTACCCGACTAAACCAAGATAAGTAAAAGAAAATAAAAAAAATTGAAAAAGTTTGGGGTGATTAGCGGTTCCAAGGCGAGTTTTATGTAAGGCTTGATATAGGACAAATGATTCAAGGTTTTTATCACCCCCCCCCCCACACTTAAATTACACATTGCCCTTAATGTGTCCCAAATAGGATTTATTTTGGTAAAATGTGTAAAAAGTGTGAAAATAGCATCAATTTTTGGTTACTGGCACTTGCAGCACGGGGGCGTGCTATGGGGACACGGCCCCGTGTCCAAAGTGCTAGTAACAAACTTTAAACAGAAGACTTACAGTGGGGTGGCCACAGGGGCGAGCTGGGAGAGCACGGACCATGCCACCTTCTGGGCAGAAATTTTTAGACAACAGTAAGTTAGGCACGGGGGGTGTTGGGTGAGCATGGCCCCATGCTACAGCCACTGTTTTGCAGTTTATGAGTCGGGAGGCCTTTGATTTACGTGCATGGCTTCCATTTTTCACCACCTTTCTGGTATTTCCACTTTCTTTAACACATTTATTTAAATAACCATCATCCAATCCTCCATTTCATTAAAAAAACAATTACAGGAAATTAAAAATTACAAACCTACATTAGCCTAAGATAGATAGATAGGATCTTGAGAATGCCTCCCTGATATCATTTTTTTAAACAACCCTAAAGCTACGTTCCTAGATCTACGGAGGTTAGATGTTGGAGGACTTGAGCTTTTGTGGGAAATAATGAATTAGAGGACAATGAGCATCTCTTCGATCTCCCTTAGAAGGAAGATGCAGGGTGCCTCTTTTATCTCTTCTTGAGGGGGAGAGGGATTTATCGGAACCTCGAAGGCAACATTGATATAGGAGGTTGCGGAATCTCCTCTTCCCATCCTGTGGGTTAAATGATCTCATTAGCGAGGTTCCAATCTTCTTGCGGCCAGATTGATTCCATCGGAGGCATGCGCAAGATGTTCAACCTTTGGTGTAAAAGGTTGATTTCCCAGAAGCAATCTTCTAGGCCCATGGAGAGATAGTTCACACGGTGTAACATTTGCCCTCTGTAAACACTTTATGATGTAGAACAATATCTATTATCAATAAAACAATGTGTTCTGGTCTCAATGATTGTTTATTTTGGTTTGACAATTTCACTTCTGATTCTAGTTCGATTTCAAGCTTTTAAATCGCTTTCTAGAAAGTTATATGTAAACTGTTACGTAAACGTAATTAGTTTAACGCGACAAACACTCTGGAATAGTGACACAAGCTAAACATACCCTAAATACCCTTGACATAACTTAGAAATAGGTTTTCGAAGGGATAGGGACGACTAAAACATGTTTATACAAGTATAGGGACTAATTACGACAAATTACTAAAGTATGCAAATTCGTATAGAGACGAACGCTTCGGAACAAGATCATAAGCTACACATACCTTAAATATCTTTTACATAGCTTAGAAATAAGTTTTGAGGGGTTCGGTATGCGAAAGTGCGCTTATTTGATCACAGGGACTAAAAGCGTCAAAACTGCAAAAGTATGCATTTTCGTGCATATTTAGCATTCTGAACATATCCAGACATCCAAATATTTTTGTAAACACTAAAATATTGTACTTTAGTGATAGTAACACAAAAAATTCATTCGTTTCGCAATTTGGGTCGTTTTCGCGTCCGTTATGCTTTCCGTCCTAATTAACCAAACAACGCAACAGTACAGCCAAACGAACCGATAAACGTGACATTTTTTTAGCATAATTTAAGTAAAATATACTTTAAATTCATCATGGAGCATGAAAATGGGATTGACGGGTGTTAGAAGTGCCAAAACGCGACAAAACACACACAGGGACCAAAACTGCCAAATTTCAAAACTGACTTGTCTGCAGGTCCCATACGGACCGTATGGGAGTGCTTACGGTCCGTAAGGACCCTCCAGCACAGCAGAAACCTGTTTCTCTTAAACCCAATTGTGCAAGCTGTTTTAATAATGGTTTTAGCATTCTACGGGTTGGTTTGTGTGCTCATCAAGGTGCCAAATCAGTGTATAACAAGTGTAGGGTCTAGATTATGTCTTGATCCCCTCAAAAACACATGTCATTGATCCAATGGCACTAGATTTCCTATAAATAGCAAGCATTTTTGCTCAAACTCCTTGCTCATTCACGTTCTTCTTCACACCTGCTCTTAAGAAGCTCTCACAACTTGTTGAAGGCCTCCTACTTCAGTTTTCTTTGCTCTTTTTCCAAGCTTGGACCTCTTGTAAGTTTCTTTCATGCTTGGTTATGTATTCAAGCAAGAAAGTCGAACAGTGTTTGAATTTCTGCTTTAACCATGAATTGGTCAAGAAAAAGTTCGTTTGAACTTTGCAACGTGAGCGTAATCACGATGGTTATAGTCCCTTGTGACTATACCTACTGATTACCACGTTGGCTAGTCAAAGTGACGAGTCATAGTTTTGGTCAAAATGCCGATTATGTGCATTTTGCGACGAAACTATTTTCGGGTATCAAAACACTTTGTTTTGATATCAAACCTATTTTCCAACTTAGTTAAACATGTTTAACTCGTCACTTTTAGTTTAGTACTTATATAGGGTCGTAAGTCAAGCGGTCTCGACAACCGCTTAGACTTTCGAACCCGAACCGTTTGGTCGATCATTAGGATACGACCAAACACATTAGGTGACCATAGTTGTATAGGGAATAACCTTCCGAGGTTATACCTTATGGCCACTTCATTTAGTTAGTTGTATGATAGGTAGTTTATATGCCTTAGGAAAATGACCAAAATGCCTTTTTACGCATAATTTCATTTTAAGCATATGTAACCTAAATTTTGACATCTAAACTGATTATGTAATGTTATTAAAGATGTTAAGGCATATAATACTTGTCATAGGGCTAGTTAGACCATCCGAACGCGCTTTTGCGCGAACGACACGTTAAAGTAGCGTAAACTACCTTAACGGGTCGTAACGGGCCGTAAACACTTAGGATAGGTATCAATTCAGAATGTAGGCTTTGTTAAACCGTATCATATGAGTACCAACACTCATTTGGTTTACAATACCTCATTCTATCCGATTCCTTGATTTGTGTCCCGTTACACTAACATAGTATCTGATACACTAGGAACCGCTTCAACACTTGAACTCTTGGTCATTTGAGCTTTGTTATTTCTTTTGAACAAGAACTATACGCAATCCCAAGTGAGTACATAGTCCCCTCTTTTACCATTTTCGAATGTTTTGGGGTGATTCATATGTGTAACCGATTTGTTTTTCCAATGTATGGCATATGTGTGTTTACTAAGTGCTTTTATGTGTATTATTCCGATTATGAAAACATGATGTTTATCCAAATCCTGAAAGAACTATCTATCTTCATAGTTAGATTCTTATAGAATATTGGAAGTACAGTCTTAGATCTTCCTATCTATATAGTGAGATTTTTAAGAAGTACTTTACAAGACGATGGTTATGGTTTATGTGTAGATTGTTGGTGATTTAGATAACGAAACCAGAGTAATATAATAAGCACATGGTGGATACGCCGCTGGTACTTCCTATATATAAGTGTGCTTATTGTAAAACCCTTCGTGGCGTTATCCCGAATCACCATTAGGATTTAGGATGTTGTGATACAAAGATTCAATATGACAGAAACTAAATCCTTATAGCATCTATCTATCTATATAGAATGATTCTTATAGGATGTTTAAAGTGCTAATATTGAAGTCCTTGTTTGGATTCATTGTGTACTTTAATGCGTGTTTGACTAGACGATATGACAGAAACTAAATCCTTATAGCATCTATCTATCTTCATAGAATGATTCTTATAAGATGTTTAAAGTGCTAATATTGAAGTCCTTGTTGGGATTCATTGTGTACTTTAATGCGTGTTTGACTAGACGATATGACAGAAACTAAATCCTTATAGCATCTATCTATCTTCATAGAATTATTCTTATAGAATGTTTAAAGTGCTAATATTGGAGTCATTGTTTGGATTCATTGTGTACTTTAATGCGTGTTTACAAGTTGGTGACAAGTTAACGATTTATTTGTTTATGTGGTAGTTGTGATTTAGATAACGAAACGGGTGTAATAAAATAGGAACATGGTGGATACGCCGCTGGTACCTCCTATATATAAGTGTTCTTATTTTATTACTCTTCTAACGTTATCCGTATCACTTTAGGATTTTCTTTACGATTGATTCAATGTTCGATTATCCAAATCCTTGTAGAATCTTCCATATCTTTATATATTAGATTTTTAGAAGGATGTTTAAATTATTATTAAGAATCATTGACTTGATTTATAAAATACTCACACAAGTTTTGATTGATTTCAAAACAGTTATTATTAATCCTTGATTGGATTTCTAATAACACATTAATGAGTTTCACGATGATTTTAACGAGGTTACAATGTACGATTTCAAATGACATAAAAATTACTTAGTAATAATCATATTGCCATATACAAAACTGTTTACCACAAGTTTTCACAATCAAGATTATGTATTGCAATACTAAATCTTTGCCATTCTCTGGCTTCAAGATTTATTCCAAATCGACAACTCTCGTAGTTGCCAAAGTATTGCAATACCAAAAGTTTTGCCATTTAATTGGCTAACAAAACCTATGTACTCGCCGGCATTTTTATGCTGACTATTTTTCACATATGTTTCAGGTTTTCAACTATTCAAGCATACAACGCATAGGACTGCATCCGGGCCTTAGACTTCTTTAATCAAAAGACAATTACATGTATTCCTTGTTTGTAAAATGATGTTAATAATATTGAAAAAATTTAGTACCAGTAGTTGTGAGCAATTTGTAACGTGACTCCCTGATATTTCTGCCGCGTGTTGTTGTATTACGCGATTGGGGTGTTACAGATTGGAATCAGAGCACTGGTTATAGGGAATTAGGTTATTAGCATGCCTTAAACCTAGTCTATAACTTTTCCTAGGACCTAAACATGAGTAGACTTAGGAACTCTATCATAAATCCTCATCCTTATTCGTGCCACAACTACTCTATGATTTACAAATCATCTAACCTTAGATGATTTATCCTAAAACCCTTAGGCTTTATGCCTTAAGGCATTCCTCAAAATGTTTTCTCAAAACATTTTCATTGAAATATTTCTCAAAATGTTTTCTCAGACGTTTTCATCAAAATATTTCACAATATGTTTATCTCAAACAATTTTTATCAAAAGATTTCTCAAATGTTTTTCTCAGACATTTTCATCGAAATCTTGGGTTTTAATAATGTGAACACATGCAATCTGGAAGGGTGGATGCCTATACCCTGAGTTTTCTGTCTAAGGCTAGAGTGTTCGTACAAATCTGCATTATTGGACTAGTCACTCTTACCTGGGAACTCTTAGGGTGAGTGTCCACTTATAGGCTAAAGCATGTCTTCGTGAAACATTATAAAAACCTATCCATCTTGACCATGTTGAACGATTTCTAAACGACCTTTGTGACACTACTCATTCATATTACCCTCGGTAATATGTTTGCTATTCACGACAATCGAAACAAATTTTCTTTCACAATACTATTTCATCATATTACCTTCGGTGATATATTTGATTCGAGACAATTGAAATGAATTTCCTTTCATTTCAATACACTATGAGATCCTATTTCATTTTCAAAACACTACCTATGTCTTTCAAAATTTCAAATTTTTACCATTTGGATGAGAATTTTCAAAATTTCAAACACAAAGTTTCTTTATTTTAAATTTTTTTAATTTAAAACATTTTATTGTAAAAACAAATATATTTTTTAAAAAAAGGTAAGAAATTTATAACAAAAACCATTAAATTGGTTTGTATTCTCTCATCCAAAAATATTACAAAAGTTTATTTTTCAAACAACTCTTGTTTCAAAACAAAATCCACAACACTATATTTTCTAAATACAAGAACGAGACTTATAAACAAGATTTTACTGAGTCAAAGTTAACACTAAATTTTCTAAGTACACGAGCGAGACCTATGAACGAGATTTTACTTGGCCAAAGTTTTCACTATACAATGATGTTACAAACTCGTAACAATTTGATGGATCTAACTTATTTGATTTTTCACTATAGCTATACCTTCAAGATGCCTCCTCACTGCGACGCCACTTGGAACGTTGAAATGGCAGCAAGGATTTCTTAGCATCAAGATATTCTACTCCCAGGCATTGTAACCCAAGTCAACCAAATCCAAAACAATAACAATAACAACAACAACAATGTGATATCGCCGTGTAACTATAAACAATTCAACTCGGCTAAACCACTCAGGTTTAATGGGTCTGAAGGAGCAACTGCGCTCCTACAATGGTTTGAGAGTATAGAAAGCACATTTCGCCATGTTCAGTGTCCCAGTGAATGCAAGGTGGAGTTCGCCTCGAGTGTCTTTCAAAGGAGAGCACTCACTTGGTGGAACGGTATCATGAGAGACCGAGGTGTCGATATGGCAATGTCACAAACGTGGGAAGAATTTAAAAATATTATGAAGAAGGAATTCTTCCCACAAAGCGAAATAAGGGCACTTGAAAACGAATTCTATTACCTAAAGCAAGATAGTGGGGAAAACCATGCCTATACTGACCGATTTAAACAGCTAAGCCTACTTTGCCACACTATGGTCACACCTTTGGATCGGGCCATTGATAAATACATTGATGGCCTACCTGATCTTGTCCAAGACATTGTCACTGACAGCAGACCTGCAACGCTTAGGGAGGCTAAGGAATTAGCCGCTACCTTAACCGACTCCCAGGTTAGAAAAGGGAAACTTTTTCGAATGGGAGACAAGAAACAAAACACCGAAACTACTAATGAGAATTCAAAAGTAATGAAGGCCGAATCTTCTAAAAATTCTAAAAAGCGCAAGACTTCAAAGAATTTTGCAATTCCTGCACCAGTTCCATGAAACTCAGTACCCTTTAATGGATTTTATCGTGGAAAGCAACCTCGGTGCAATCATTGCAACTATCATCATGCAACAAATTCTCCTTGTCGTCAGTGTACAATCTATGGTCTATTTATACATCTAGCTGTAACCTGTCGTATCCAGAACTGAGCAGCCACTACTCAGACTCGCCCTCGAGCATGTTCAATTGTGGTGATTTAAATCATTTCAAGCGAAACTGCCCTAAGCTTGCCAATGCTAATGGACGAGTGTTCAATGTCAATGAGGCTCAAGCTAATGATCAAGAACTTATGATCATTTGAACCTCTACACTTTCTACTTATTATAAAAAACAATGTACATATTTCAACTATGTTTGTAATGACAATATAAATTTCAAGAAGTCTTTTCTTTATCCTTGTTATTCGTATTTAAATTACAAATTCCAATGTGATTACACTATGTGTGATTACAACTACATGCTGACTTTGAGGATTCCGTTCTTTAGGAACTAAATCTTATAATTTAGTATAATATGATTGCACTCTGGTGCATTCATATGAACTTGGCAACACGATCGCTACAAATACTTTGAACAAGTTAATACTATTTTGTGATCATGTCATTGCATACATGATTTGTTTATTTAATATGTATAGTACATGATTACAAATACAATTTGCTTCGTGTGTTAACTTAACATACTTAGTACACTATTTTCAAATACATTCTGCTTAGTTTGTTAACTTAGCATACCTAGCGCATGATTTGAAAACATTTTCTCGATATGCTTACATTATGATGACAATGCATGATTGGTATATGTTGCATACTACCTATTTGGTTAGTATGAAACATATATAAACATTTGTACTGGAATGAAATACCTACTACTAAATTTGTTGTATGCAAGACAAGTAGTGCTATCATTGCTAGTATGAAACACGATTCGATTTGACAGATGTTATGTTGTGACGATATTTATTTGATTTAGACGATAGTTCGACTTTATTATTTGTTTACCCTTGCTTAACAGGAGGAGCTATGTGGAACATGCGACGAAACGAGTAATTATGGGTGCACACTTAATTATGGGATCCGACGCATGAGAATAATAGTAAGCCTTGTTAAGTATGGTGGCATAAAATCTAGAGTGATTAAGGTAACGGGAGGAGTGTGATGCGATAAGAACATGGTGGATACGCCGATGGTACTTCCTATATAGAAGTGTTCTTATTGTGTTATTCTTCAGAACGTTGCTAAGATCACTTGGTGATTTTATGTTATCTTGGACCATTATGTGATTATGTGCTTATTTGATATTTGTGTGGTTATTTGCAACGGACGACGACGAGTACATTCATTAACTCAAATCGAGCCGACCGGGAGTATATTATGGTGTTAAAGGTGACGATCTTGATGCTCATGGTACATGGGATTGTTGGGATTGAACCCTACCAGAGGAACAGATAATGAAAGCCAAAACTGGTTCACAACAGTGGATTCATAATAAGCAGTTGTTTATACTAGACTTCTCCCTTGAAAGTGATTATAACATCTGATGGTCCTTTATCCACTGTCCGTATACAACAGCTGCTGTTCTTCTAACTACTGATGAAGTCCTGAAGACTGCTAAGAAGGCAACACTGCTGGTTCTATCTACTGATGACAAAGTACTGCCCACTCAAGGACTGATCAACTTTAAGGAAAGCACTGATGGAAGAAGATAGCAGTAGTTTAGTGTATTACTTGTCTTATGTAGAATCAGTGGTTAAGAATAGCAGTGTTTGTATACGAACAGTTGTTACAGGTTGTTAGGCTGTTAGACGTCGCTTTCATGGTGACGTCAGCTGAGATGCCTTAGTGGTTTTGGTTTGCCTATAAATGGAGCAGTACTCTGTACTGTTACATTTGATCGTTTTGAGTGAGTTCTTCTCCTCAATTCAATCCTTTAATCTTGTGCAACCAACCATGAAGTATCAGGCTGAGGGGGAGTTTAGTTTGTAAGCATGCTTGTAATCTTTTGATTTGTATTGTGAATCTTTTGACTTATTGTAAAGCATGTATTTATCAAAACTATTTCTCTCTTTGATTGTGTTTACAAAGTTTGTTGTTCATTTCCGCTGCACTTAAACTCTGTTCATTTCTATTTGATTTGTTCAAATTATACAAACAAACACAATCATGAGAGCCTCCGATCCTAACAATTGGTATCAGAGCCTGGACAGTCAAATTCGATCTAACAGTCAATTTGACATAACAGTTCAGCTCAAAATTCATTGATACTAAGGTTGATTGTATTCGTTTGAAAAATAGAGTAACGAGTAAATTACTATTCAAAAACTCTGTAATACAACCAAGATGTCATAAGCTACACAAATTTCACACAACAAGTGATGTCATGCACAAGTCACCCAGAGTTTTCAGATCTAAAACATGTCTGGTAACTATGGTATAATCATTTTCTTTCAAAATTGATTTCAATTGTTGTTATGAAATTTGTGATGATTTCATCATATTTGATGCTAAAGTATGAACCTCAGATTAACGAAAACCTATGTTCATAAAAACATTAGTGTTTTTGGCTAACATAAAAGGAGGGAAATTAAAACTTTAGTGATTAGATCTTATGTGTTGAGAAACAGGTTGAGATCCTCAAAAGGAACACATCAGCTCTGTTAAAATACATTAAGAAAAACAGGGGTCAAAATAGTCCATATCATATGTAATGTAAGATTGGTTATAAGCTTGAACAAATATAACCAAATCTTTCAAAACATTACTGCAAAATGATTCTGGATTAAGTATTTCTTCAATAAAGACTTCCCAGTAGGTATTTTGTTACTTATGAATGGGAAGGGTAAAAAGGGAAGAAGAAAATTCACAAAAACTCGAAAGTGTGTTTATCTCAAAACTCTTGAAGTCAAAAGTAAAGAGTATAAACACAAAACACTTAAGAGTTCAAATTTGGGGTAAAGATGGTCATTAAGCAACTGTATGCATTCATTGGTTCAGGAAAGTTCAGGTAACAATAGTATCTCCTGTGAATGAACTTGCAAGAGGACTAGACAAACTTTCAGAATCACCACATGATAACAAAGTCTATAACAGGGTTTTCAAAAACTCATGTGTTCATGTGTCCTCATTTTTGTTGTCAATCAATCAACAAGAAAATGGTACCAAACAGTGGTCAAAATGTATTTACAATTTCATACCACTGTTGTCAAACCACTGACTATTTTCATAAACTTGAGAATGATATGATTAGGAGCTTTAGTGGAAAATTATACTAGATCCTTTTGGTGCTGTTTTCAGAAAATCCTTTAATTATTTTTCTGGAAAAGGATTTTCTCAAATAATGCAGGATATATTATTCTTTATTTTTCTTTAAGAATAATATATTTTTTTTGTACTTTTACTGGTTTTTGATAGTAAAAGTTTCATTCTCCTGACAGGATATAAAACCTGTATTTTTTTTGGTGATATTATCCTCGAAAATGGATCAAAAGGAAATGGTGTATGTGTCAAGGTCAAGGTCAGGTCAAGCTCAAGTTTGGTTTTAACATTGATCAAAGATTGATTGCTAACAGTTTTTAAAACACTGGGATACTAAACCACTGTCAAGAATCTATAAAAGCTTCAAAATATGTATTTGACATGTGACAAAACCTTGAATGCAAATTCTCATAAAAGCTGCTGACATGTTGAACTTGACAATTTGCATCTAAAATGTATTTTGTTGAAGTTAGCAATCTTACAGACATTTCAGAATAAACATCAACACATGTAAGAGATGATATTGTGATTTCACAAGATAAAATCATTCTTTCATCAGAACAACAGATGCTCAAAATACTTGTCAAAAGCTTATCCACTGATGCACTAACAGTTGCTGATATACTAGTCTTTCAAATCTTTACCATTACCCCTAACCACTGTTTTGTTCAAACATCTGCTTCCTAAATATTGTCCACTGCTGAAAGTCAACCACTGACCTTTCATTTTCTTGGCAAGCACTGATGCTCAAAATCAGTGTCTTATCCACTGATAGTAAAAATCACCCACTGCTCTCATATTGTTACCGTTGTAAACACTGATATTTGCTTCATCAGTGGTTCTCCAAAACAACTGTCCTCCATAAAACATCTCTTCATCAGCGGATTGACATGTGGTCAGTTTTTAGCCTTCAGATCTTTGTAACCGCTGCCACATTAGCACTTACTTTTTCCTTAAATAAAACCCTGATCGAAACCCCAAACAGGGTTTTACACTGTCGAATTGAATTCTAAAAATTCTCTTCTCAAAGCAGTTTCCAACCTTCCATTTCGAACCATTCTTCGTCTTTCTTCATCAAAATGACGAAATCTAAATCAAAGTCAAAATCATCATCATCTTCCAAAGAGGTCGCTCAAACAGCCGCTGAACCCATTGAAATCCCGTACAAATCTCCTCACAATTACTTGGGTCTACTCACAAAACCCACAAACAACCATACCTTCGATTCAATCATTAACATCCTTTCCGCATCAAAGTACAAAACTTTGTTAATTGCTGATGCTCCAATATACCAACAAACCCAGAGAGAGTTTTGGAAAAATGCTACCCTTGAAAAACAAGGCGAGACCGTTAGTGCCATCAACTCCTCTATACAGGGTAAAGCGATTCAAATTACTCCACAATCAATTTCAGAAGTCTTTAAACCCGATGATCAGAAAGGTAAAACTTCTTTTTCTAAAACCGAGTTAAAAATTGATTTCTTGAAAAGGGGGTATGCAGAACAACCAAAAAGGGATACCTTACAAAAAGGTTTCGTTCCTTCTACACCTAGGTTTTTATTCCACCCACTTTTGATGTGTGTTTCAAATAAAACAACTGCTTTTAACGAAATACCATTAAAGATCCAATGTTTGGGTTATGCTATTTTAAATAATGAAAATTATAATTATTCCTAGGAGATCTTTGATGATTTCGTGAAAAATGTTGATAGCAAAGCATTTCTACTTTTTCCAAGGTTTCTAAGCTACTATTTTAAACAAAAATTTGGAAAAGAAAATGAAAATTTGCTCAAACAAGGTGTTTATTTTCAAATAAAAGGTTTAACACCTGAAACATTCACTAGAATGTTGACACCTATAAAAACAAAAGCAGAGGTGCCTGAGCAGAATTTAGCATATACCACTGCTCCTCAGGCATCTGCTGCTGAGCCCACTGCTCCAGGTGATCATAGCAGCACAGCCACTGCTTTGAAACCCACACCTGCCATCACCAAAAAGGCCAAAAAGAAATCATCCAAAAAGCCCACCAAACCCTCTAAAAAGGCAACTCTGGAAGATGAGATCCCAGAGTTAATGCCAGTGACAACACAAATGTCACTACAAACCACTGCTGCTACTTCCTCACAGCAGATGGAAGAAAGATCTCCACCATTGCCTCAAACTCCTCCTGCATCCTCACAAAAGGATCAGGTTGTAAACACAGGGACCCCACAATATGAAGCTCTGGACCCAATCAAATCCATCTTCCTCAGTCCTGATCCCAAGGACATGTCTCTTTCAACACCCATACCCTCACCAATCACATTACCACATTCCATAATACCTTTGTTGCATGCAGTTGCTATAGCTCAGACACAAACCAGTTCCTCTCTATCACCTATCACTAAGAGTACACTCCCAAAAGTGACTGGGTCTGATGCTACTACCCCTGCTATCCCAGCAACAACTGAGGAGGTTATACCCATTGAGTTACAAGTAACTCTTGGTGGTAGTTCAAGTGGAGCAGCAACTACAAGTGATGGATCAACAGATCTACATTTGGACAGTTGTTTCATTAGTAAGACTCCCTTGAAGGCAATTTCTTCTATAGCACCTCTGGTAACCTCCAGTGAGTTTGTTTTAACCACTGGTACCCTTAAAAGGTTATCAAGTGTTGAAGAGAGAAGACCCCAGAACCAAGAACAAGGGGCATCGATGGGTGATTTTTGGGACTCAGTTCCTAAGTCACACATTGGTACAACCACTGCTGGTGGGGAATCAGATGATCCCATTAACGTGGGTGATGATTTAAAATATCAGGAATTGACGGGCAGAGTTGAAAAACTTGAAACATCAGTTGCTGAAATAAAGGATATGGTGCAACAGCTGTTAAAAGCTCAAAAAGCACAATCCACTGCTGTTCCAGCTTAAGCACTGGCACAACCTGCACCTGCTGCAAATGAGTTGTGGAACTTATTCCAACCCCTGCTTGAAAACCAAAAACAAATGGCTGATCAGCAGCATGCAATACATGTAAAAATGCTGACAAACATGGTGGAGTCAAGATTTAAAGATACTCAAGAAGACATCAAAGCTATCAAGGCTCATATCCAAAGCACCATTGGAAAAGTTCCTCCCACTATCCTCTTCATGGATAATCCCCTTCCAGATAATGCCAAAAAGGGGGAGAAAATCAAGCAGTTGAAGAAGAAGGCAATTGAAGATGGCCTGTATGTTGAACCAGAACTAGAAAAACAGACATCTAAACCACCTCCCAAAGGCTCCAAACCTCAAATCACAAAATCTCAAACTTCCATCCAAACAGTTGATATGTCAGTGGTTTTAAAATCTGCTAGCCAAACAGCTGCCATTTCATCAACACACACCACTACAACATACACTACAACCACTGCCCTATCATCACAACCTAAAACTACACCACCACCCACCAAATTACCACCTGCTCAAAAGCAGAAGACATCTACTAACACATCAGTAGTTGTAATGACAACAGAGGTTGAAACACCAGTTGTTTCAACAGCTGTTTGCCAGTCATCCACCACTGCTCTCATCAATGTCACATCACCACCATCACCTCCTGCCAAAAAGAAGAAGACATCAGATGTTACAACATCTGTTGTAATGACAACACTAGTTGAAACACCAGTTGCTTCAACAACTGTTAGTCAGTCACCATCCACCACTACCCTCACTTCACTTCAAACCATCTTCACTACAATCAACAAATCACCCATAAATCTTTACACCAGAAAAAGAAAAACAACTCAGGCAGGTGATGACAAATATGATCCTATGGCTGCAAAATATCCACTGGAACCTGAAGCTGTAAAAAATGAGATGAGACAATTCTACACTGAGGATGATCCTTCAAAAAGAAGATTTCCTTCTCTCATAGGCTTCATAGTACCAGAAAATATGGATGAATATCTCGAGATCAGAGTAAGGAAAGCTAAGATAAGAGCCAAAATTGAATGCAAAGATCAAGGTGATGAAGCCATCTCAGAAAGAATGGAATTCCTGCTCACTAAAGTCAAACAGATGGAAGACTATGCAAGAGATCTGAGCAAAGAAATGTCAAATTTACCACCCAAAGCAGATCTACGGAAAGAAATGAGAAAAGAATATCTTACATACATTATGAAAGAAAAATTCTATCCAGCTGAAGAGAAACAATTCGAAGAATGGCCAATAGTTGCATTAAAGCATGAGGCAAACAGAATTGAAAGAATTAAAAATGATCCAGCCAAGAAGAGGAATGCTCCAAACTGGAGAAAATACAAAAAGCTCATTACTGATCTTACTTCTGAATACAAAAGAAAGAAACAGGAGCTGGTGGATGCAAACGTTGGAGATGCTGAATCCATAGCAAAATGGACAAAGCAGTATACAGATGAGGCTTATGAAAGGCTCAAGAAAAGGAGGATAACGGTTTCTGACACTCCAAAGAAGCCTGACTACAAAAAGCCAGAGCAGCAAATCAAAACCTCTGAACCACTGATCACAACAGCAGATACCTCAATCATTGTGATAAACCAAGAAAAGAGGAAACAACTGACTAAAGCAGAGGAAAAAGAAAAAGAAGCTGAGTATTTTGTAGAAGCCATCAAGAAAATGGCTTTAGATAAAGACAAATCAGCAAAGCTTCAAGTCCTTTCCAAAAAGGTTTTGAACCAATCATCATCACCAAACACATCAGCAGATATCTCAGACAATGAGCTAGATCAACAAAAGAAACAAGAGCAGATTGACAAAGAAGTTACATAAGACACAGCTGCAGCAAATGAAGTCATAGAAAAGGTTTTCAAACAAATGTCTGAAGCTCAGGATACTGCTTTACAAATTTTCTCAAGGCCGGAATCTCCAAGCTCATCATTAAATAAATCTCTCCCAAGAAACCCATTGGGTTCAAAAATACTAAAGTGGCTCTCTGATCAAAAGACCCATGTATTGACCCTGATCAGATCCAATGGCGAAATGAAGTACATATCAAGGAAACAAGCACTGAGCCTTGGTGTTGAAGATCTACAAGATCTCCTTGAACTTTCATTATGCAGGGATGAGGATGACTCAAGTTCCAAAAACTTTGAAGCAGAATTTAAAAGACAAGCTAGTGAACTTCTGATGAGGAATAAAGATCCAAAATAATGAAGTGTTTTGGCATTATTTGTTCCAGGGGGAGATTGTTGGGATTGAACCCTAATAGAGGAACAGATAATGAAAGCCAAAACTGGTTCACAACAGTGGATTCATAATAAGCAGCTATTTATACTAGACTTCTCCCTTGAAAGTGATTATAACATCTGATGGTCCTTTATCCACTGTCCGTATACAACAACTGCTGTTCTTCTAACTACTGATGAAGTCCTGAAGAATGCTAAGAAGTCAACACTGCTGGTTCTATCTACTGATGACAAAGTACTGCCCACTCAAGGACTGATCAACTTTAAGGAAAGCACTGATGGAAGAAGATAGCAGTAGTTTAGTGTATTACTTGTCTTATGTAGAATCAGTGGTTAAGAATAGCAGTGTTTGTATAGGAACAATTGTTACAGGTTGTTAGGCTGTTAGACGTCGCTTTCATGGTGACGTCAGCTGAGATGCCTCAGTGGTTTTGGTTTTCCTATAAATGGAGCAGCACTCTGTACTGTTACATTTGATCGTTTTGAGTGAGTTCTTCTCCTCAATTCAATCCTTTCATCTTGTGCAACCAACCATGAAGTATCAGGCTGAGGGGGAGTTTAGTTTGTAAGCATGCTTCTAATCTTTTGATTTGTATTGTGAATCTTTCGACTTATTGTAAAGCATGTGTTTATCAAAACTATTTCTCTCTTTGATTGTGTTTACAAAGTTTATTGTTCATTTCCGCTGCACTTAAACTCTGTTTATTTCTATTTGATTTGTTCAAATTATACAAACAAACACAATCATGAGAGCCTCCGATCCTAACAGGGATGTACCTCATGGGACGTTAGAAACCATTTACGTATGGACAAGGCTTGAATGTACACCCCTTTGTTTGCTATGAATTACACTAAGAGCTTCGTATAACATAGTGCCATACCCAAACAATTTTTGAACACTGGTTGACATTTTTAAAATTCATAAGTTTCAAGGGTTGAATACCTTGAGATACTTTGAATATCCCAAACCACATTTTGAATCCCCCAAAATCTCCAACACCAAACGATGCTGCACATCTTTGGGATCTAGCATTTTACTAATCCTTCAGTCGTTTCAATTACACTCTACGGTCTCCTTTGAATAAATTTCGAGACGAAATTTACTAAAGTAGGGGAGACTGTAACATTTGCGCTCTGTAAACAGTGTACGATGTAGAACAATATCCATTATCAATAAAACAATGTGTTCTGGTCTCAATGATTGTTTATTTTGGTTTGACAATTTCACTTCTGATTCAAGTTCGATTTCAAGCTTTTAAATCGCTTTCTGGAAAGTTATATGTAAACGTAATCAGTTTAATGCAACAAACACTCCAGAATAGTGACATAAGCTAAACATACCCTAAATACCCTTTACATAACTTAGAAATACGTTTTACAGGTATAGGGACTAATTACGACAAATTACGAAAGTATGCCAATTTGTATAGCGACAAATGCTCCGGAACAAGATCATAAGCTATAAATACCTTAAATATCTTTTACATAGCTTAGAAATAATTTTTTAGGGGTTCGGTATGCGAAAGTACGCTTATTTGATCACAGGGACTAAAAGCGTCAAAACTGCGAAAGTATGCATTTTCATGCATATTTAGCATTCTGACCATAACCGGACATCCAAATATTTTTGTAAACACAAAAATATTGTACTTTAGTGATAGTAACACAAAAACTTCATTCGTTTCGCAATTTGGGTCGTTTTCGCGTCCGTTACGATTTCCGTCGTAATTAACCGAACAACGCAACCGTACAACAAAACGAACTGACATCTGTGACATTTTTTAACATAATTTAAGTTAAATATACTTTAACTTCATCATGGAGCTTGAAAATGGGATTGACGGGTGTTAGAAGTGCCAAAACGCGACAAAACACACACAGGGACCAAAACTGCCAAATTTCAAAACTGACTGGTCTGCAGGTCCCATACGGACCTTATGGGAGTGCTTACGGTCCGTAAGGACCCTCCAGCACAGCAGAAACCAGTTTCTCTTAAACCCAGCTGTGCAACCTGCTTTGATCATGGTTTTAGCATTCTATGGGCTGGTTTGTGTGCTCATCAAGGTACCAAATCAGTGTATGACAAGTGTAGGGTCTAGATTGTCTTGATCCACTCAAAAACACATGTCATTGATCCAATGACACTAGATTTCCTATAAATAGCAAGCATTTTTTATCAAACTCCTTGCTCATTCACTTTCTTCTTCACACTTGCTCTTAACAGTCTCTCACAACTTGTTGAAGGCCTCCTACTTCAGTTTTCTCTGTTCTTTTTTCCAAGCTTGGACCTATTGTAAGTTTCTTTCATGCTTGGTTATGTATTCAATCAAGAAAGTCAAACAGTGTTTGACTTTCTGCTTTGACCATGAATTGGTCAAGACAAAGTTTGTTTGAACTTTGCAACGTGAACGTAATCACGATGGTTATAGTCCCTTGTGACTATACATACTGATTACCACGTTGGCTAGTCAAAGTGACGAGTCATAGTTTCGGTCAAAATGTCGATTATGTGAATTTTGCGACAAAACTATTTTCGGGTATCAAAACACTTTGTTTTGATATCAAACCTATTTTCTAACTTAGTTAAACATGTTTAACTCGTCACTGTTAGTTTAGTACTTATATAGGGTCGTAAGTCAAGCGGTCTCGACAACCGCTTAGACTTTCGAACCCAACCTGTTTGGTCGATCATTAGGATCCGACCAAACAAATTAGGTGACCATAGTTATATAGGGAATAACCTTCCGAGGTTATACCTTATGGTCACTTCGTTTAGTTAGTTGTATGATAGGTAGTTTATATGCCTTAGGAAAATGACCAAAATGCCCTTTTTACGCATAATTTCATTTTAAGCATATGTAACCTAAATTTTGACATCTAAACTGATTATGAAATGTTATTAAACATGTTAAGGCATATAATACTTGTCATAGGGCTAGTTAAACCGTCCGAACGCGCTTTTGCGCGAACGACACGTTAAAGTAGTGTAAACTACTTTAACGGGTCGTAACGGGCCGTAAACACTTAGGATAGGTATCAATTCAGAATGTAGGCTTTGTTAAACCATATCATATGAGTACCAACACTCATTTGGTTTACAATACCTCATTCTATCCGATTCCTCGATTTGTGTCCCGTTACACTAACATAGTATCTGATACACTAGGAACCGCTTCAACACTTGAACTCTTGGTCCTTTGAGCTTTGTTATATCTTTTGAAAAAGAACTATACGCAATCCCAAGTGAGTACCTAGTCCCCTCTTTTACTATTTTCGAATGTTTTGGGGTGATTCATATGTGTAACCGATTTGTTTTTCCAATGTATGGCATATATGTGTTTAGTAAGAGCTTTTATGTGTATTATTCAGATTATGCAAACACGATGTTTATCCAAATCCTTAAAGATCTATCTATCTTCATAGTTAGATTCTTATAGGATATTTGAAGTATAGTCTTAGATCTTCCTATCTTCATAGTGAGATTTTTAAGAAGTACTTTACGAGACGATGGTTATAGTTTATGTGTAGATTGTTGGTGATTTAGATAACGAAACTAGAGTAATATAATTAGCACATGGTGGATATGCCATTGGTACTTCCTATATATAAGTGTGCTTATTGTAATACCCTTCGTGGCGTTATCCCGAATCACCATTAGGATTTAGGATGTTGTGATACAATGATTCAATATGACAGAAACTAAATCCTTATGGCATCTACCTATCTTCATAGAATGATTCTTATAGGATGTTTAAAGTGCTAATATTGGAGTCCTTGTTTGGATTCATTGTGTACTTTAATGCGTGTTTGACTAGATGATATGACAGAAACTAAATCCTTATAGCATCTATCTATCTTCATAGAATGATTCTTATAGGATGTTTAAAGTGCTAAGATTGGAGTCCTTGTTTGGATTCATTGTGTACTTTAATGCGTGTTTGACTAGACGATATGACAGAAACTAAATCGTTATAGCATCTATCTATCTTCATAGAATGATTCTTATAGAATGTTTAAAGTGCTAATATTGGAGTCCTTGTTTGGATTCATTGTGTACTTTAATGCTTGTTTACAAGTTGTTGACAAGTTGACGATTCATGTGTTTATGTGGTAGTTGTGATTTAGATAACAAAACGGGTGTAATAAAATAAGAACATGGTGGATACGCTGCTGGTACTTCCTATATATAAGTGTTCTTATTTTATTACTCTTGTAACGTTATCCGAATCACTTTAGGATTTTGTGTACGAGTGATTCAATGTTCGATTATCCAAATCCTTGTAGAATCTTGCATATCTTTATATGTTAGATTCTTAGAAGGATGTCTAAATTATTATTATCAATCATTTACGTGATTTATAAAACACTCACATAAGTTTTGATTGATTTCAAAACAGTTATTATCAATCCTTGATTGGATTTCTAATAACACATTAACGAGTTTCACGATGATTTTAACGAGTTTACAAAGTACGATTTCAATTGGCATAAAAATTACTTAGTAATAATCATATTGCCATATACAAAACCGTTTACCACCAGTTTTCACAATCAATATTATGTATTGTAATACTAAACCTTTGCCATTCTCTGGCTTCAAGATTTATTCCAAAATGACAACTCTTATAGTTGCCAAAGTATTGCAATACCCAACGTTTTGCCATTTAATTGGCTCACAAAACCTATGTACTCGCCATCATTTTTATGCTGACTCTTTTTCACATATGTTTTAGGTTTTCAACTATTCAAGCATACAATGCATAGGAATGCATCCCTGCCTTAGACTTCTTTAATCAAAAGACAATTACATGTATTCCTTGTTTGTAAAACGATGTTAATAATATTGAAACAATTTAGTACCAGTAGTTGTGAGCAATTTGTAACGTGAGTCCCCGATATTTCCGCCGCGTGTTGTTGTATTACGCGATTGGGGTGTTACACACGGTCTATCAGAACTTCTTCCACTAAGGTCATCTCGTCGAGACTCTCTCTCAAGGCACTCACATATCTCACTAGAGTGGCCTCGAGGGAGAGTCTCCTTCCTCTTCGGTGGTTCCTGGAGCTTGTTGATGACGTCCCACTTTGCTGGCTTGACATTCTAGGAGAAAATGACTAACCGTTAAAAAGATATGGAATATCAGAACGTTCAGCACGGCCCGGGCTTGGTTGGCATGGCCCCGTGCTGCTCCTACTGTTCCAGATTCTTAGCTCAAGAAATTTTATTTTAAGTTAGATTTGAATGATTTTTAATTTTCTAAATGTAAATAATTTAAAATAATGTTTTTCCATAGTGGTTTTGTAAAACTTTGAGCTAAGAATCAAGTATATGACCCTCCTATTAAAGCTTTTTTTAAGCTTGAAGCTCAAGCTTCAATGGAGTTCATGGAAGAATGAAGAAGTGGAAAGGACCAAAAGAGGAAAGGACAAGAAGGTCAAATGAGACCATTTTAAGAACATACATTTTGGGGTATGTGTGAAAAATCTGGAGGATCCTGCCCTTTTGGAATGGTTCCAAACATTCTCCACAAAGGCTGACTTTATAGACAGTGACAGCACGCTGGCATGGCCCCGTGTCATTTGCATGTGTCAGAGAATGTTGTCCGTTAGTAGAACACGGGCCATGTCATCACTGACACGGCCCCATGCCGGAAAAATGTGAGGGGTACGACCCCGTGTTAGTACGGCACGCCCCATGTTTTCAAAAGATTGTTGGGCACAGCCCCGTGTTCAGGGTTTTTATGAAGATTGTCTAGTTCTTTTAAGGAATTATCCGACATCGGGTGGTTCCTTACTCGTTGGAACAACACCGTATTGCCGGATATACCTCAGACTTCGGCGAGAGGTATGAAAACGCAAGAGGTTATCGTTTTCGCAAGCGTCTATGATAGAAGGTTGTTTGACCTCGATATTGTTGTTTATACCTGATTTCTCTTCCATCATTCTCCCTCTAATGGGATTCTTGATGAATATCACGCCTTCATCAAGGATTTTATTTCTTTGATTTTTAGGAGAATCCTTTTTTCTATTTGACCTATGTCTTCTAGGTCGTCTAGGTGAGAGGGTGGATGGAGTTCAGGTTGATGGACTTCATCATCATTTTTACTCCCGCCCATCTTAAGGTGTTCGTTACAGGAAAACGATGGGGCTAAATAGTGGGGAGTGAAGTTTAGAACGCCACATTCTGATTCTTCATGCTCCTCCCCACATAGTCGCACCATGCACCATAAGAGTCGCGGGAGTAAAAATAATCAAAGAAATCCATAATTTTCCAGAAAGTTTTTAACCGTCGGGATCAGGCGGTCACTATTTTCTTACAAACTGTTTGTCTAACATGGCCCCGTGTTAGGGTAACACGGCCCGTGCTGCAGTCTGTATCTGGTAGAAAATAGATTTAATGATACTGGAGAGTTGACACGGCCCCGTCTTGGAACAGCACGGCCCGTGTTAATTCTGCAGAATTGTGAAAAATTAAAAGAAAAAGAAGAAAAACCTAAAAATAAAAGATAAAAAGGATTAGGCCGTTAATTTTAATCTTTCTTAAAATTCTTGCTTCCAAGCAACGGCGCCAAAATTCTCGTGCGTGCGGGTGTCTATATTTTTAGTATATTTTTAGCTCTTTTAACTCGCCGAATCAAGTTTTAAATTTATAAAGCATGAATTTTCACTATCACTCTACACACACGCTAGGGCAAGTGCACCTATCGCGAACGTAGTATAGTGATGGTAAGATACCGAGGTCGTCCAAGGACACAAGAGCTTTTAATACCGGCTTATCGTCAACGTCTAATCGAACCAAACTTTGAGAATTTTTTTTTAAAAACTATAAAAAGATAAACTAAAAAGGCAAAATTAAAATATAAGGAAAAATAGATAGACAAGAAAGAATCACTTGGTTCTGATTTATCTTAGTTATAACAGTAGGCCCCTCTTGTGAAGGCGACATTACCCTCAACCTAGTGGTCTGAGTGAGTAAGGATACAGTCCCACTAGGTCGGATTATTGAAAGATAATTAAGTAAATTATAAATACGAAAAGTGGTGGCCCCCCTTCCAGGCAGCGATCACCCTCAACCCTTTGGTCTGAGTCAGCCGGGATACAGTCCTCGTAGGGTTGGTTTAAACTTTTAATAATAGTTTATAAATAAGGGATTCAAGCTTTTGGCACTTCTCCCATGGTGGGTAATGCCCGCTCCGACTCGTGAAATGTTACTAGGCTTGAACCAGGTTCTCACATGATCTATACACTGAACGAGACATAAAATTTACCCAACCACCATTCTAACCCCCTTCCAGGCAATTAACATGCCTTATATAGACCGTTAAGACATGAATATGTGAATCAACAACATAGGAAAAATGATTAGATAAATTTGCCTTCAATATAAAAAATAATTATTAAAGTCATTAATGCATACCCAATTAAAAAGTTGCCAAAGATTGGAAATCATAAAATAAATACATAAAAGATTTGTCTTCACCAAGTGATGTATGAGTTTAGCCAAGCATGGCCTTTGTTTGACAAAGACTCTTACTATCAATCTTGGATCCCGAGACTACTACAGACACTCTAAATGATAGAAAATGGATGATGGTGGTGGATGATGGTGTTATAGTGGTGGTGGAGTGGTGGCAAGTGAGAGAGAAGTGATTTGCCAAGTGATGGTTTGGAATGAAACCAAGCACATCTATTTATAGCTGAAATCAGTGGCTTCACCATGGCCCATGCCCGCCTGGTACGGTCCCGTGGTCATCTCCCTCTCTCTTCCTCATTAACTGCTTGTCATGTCTTGTACTAACACGGCCCCGTGTGTCAACGGCATGGGCCGTGGCCAATGTACTTGTTGTACTATCGCAGATTCTGAAAATATTTGAGTTGACCACGCCCCGTCTTCCTATTATAATAAATGAAAAAAAATTTTGGACACGTGTCGTTTGCTGATGCTTTTTCACCTTATTTTCCTATTTATCTCTCATATTAAATAATAACAATTTTAAACAAAATATTATAAAAGAATAAATATTTAGATAAAGATAAAAGTTTGTTTTTACTATAATCATATTAAATGATAATAATAATAATAATAATAATAATAATAATAATAATAATAATTTTAAACAAAAAATTAGACAAGAATTAATATTTGTTTTTCTATATATAATTTTAAACAAATTTTAGATAAGAATAAACATTTGTTTTTATTATTAGTAGATATATATACTTTGGAGTTCGGTGATTGAAATTATGGTAAATTAGGAATCAAAGGTTCCCATTTGATATATACTTAATAATTGTATTATTTTTTACTAGATTAAATAATTATTCTAGGTCGGGCATATGCTTCTATCAAATTGTTAGTGTTTTTATTGTAAGAAGATTTATTTATTGAATGAACTAAACAAATAAGCATGAAGATGCAAAAACTAACTAAAATACATGTGTTTTTAACATAATAATAAATAAAAAACAAAGTAAAATGTTATAATAAGTAAATAGTACATCAAAGTTCATTTTTAAAAGATAAATCTTGACGACTGTATGTGTTAACATATGACATTATATATTAATCAACAAGTGCAATATACGAATCTTTTTAAAGATATATATATATTTTTATTATTTATTATATAAAATTACATTTATTCAAAATAAAAAAAACAATGTAAAATGTTATAACAAGTAAATAGTAGTATAGTACATCGATGTTTATTTTTAAAAGATAAATCTTGATGACTATTTGTGTTAACATATGACATTATATTTTATTCAACACATGCAATATACGAGTTTTTTTTATAATATATATCTATTTTATTATTTATTATATAAAATTACATTTGTACAACCCGTTTTGTCCTTTGCTGTAGTCTTTTCTTCTGCACAGCATCCAGCATTGGACACGACCCATGTCTGGTGGACACGGCCCCGTGTCAAGTCTTCTGATCTTTCTATTCTTGTGGTTTGGATGTGAATTGGGGGCTTGGTGAGTGGCGTTAATTCCTCCTTCTTTGTATTATGTTGGTTTTTTGCTGTCTTTTTGCTCCTTTTGCACATTTAAGCTCTTTTGACTCTATAAATTAAAAAGGAACAGAAAAACAAGCTTTTTCCAACATTAGTACTGAAAAAGGGTTGATTTTATGCCTTATTTGATATAATTTATATGTTGTATTTTAGGCACATCACAAGACATTTTCACAACATGCTTACATTGTTTAAGACATTTTGGTGCGTTGAACTCGACAATGATACATTCATTAACATTGATCACGTTGACCAGTAGTATGTAATGGTACCATAGGATTGACAATCCCGTTCCCGCTTCCTATGTTTGTTTGGAAGTGACCTTAGGGAACGACAGAATCCGATAAACATTTGCTAAACCTTTGACCTGATAAAGGTTTATCCAACAGTCGACAAGGCTGAATGAATTCGCCAACAAACCTTATAAATGTTTACTCAATAAAAGCAATGGTTTATAAAACAAAACCTTTGTTTAAACAAAACTCTTGTTCATTCAAAAACATTGTTTTATACAAGACATTTTGGTTATACAAGACATTGTTTCATTTGGTTTAAACGAAGACCTTTTGTTTACCATACAAGATATTGGTTTATACATGACATTATTTACACAAGACATTGTTTTACACATGACACTGGTTTATACAAGACACTGGTTATTACAAGACATTGGTTTTAAGAAGACATTTCATTTAATGGTTTATGGTAAGTGATTTAAATAACGAGACGTGTGTAATGTGATAAACGCATGGTGGATACACCGCTGGTACTTCCTATATATAAGTGCTTTTATTATATTACATATTGTAGCATTAACTAAACCACTTCAATAAAGACAAGACATGACATTTTTATACAAGACATGACATTTTGATACAAGTCATTTTCATTTGGTTATTTACTTAACCATGCATCATTTCCTTGAAATCATTTGATTTTCATCCATAAAAGAAAACATTTTATGAGGGTTCATGGCAACTTTAGTTAAACGTTTTTTTTTTTTAACATTCAAAGCAATGAATCTACAACACAAAACCTATGTTACTCACAGGCATTTTTATGCTGACGTTTCTATTTTCACATATGTTTCAGGAGCGAATGTTTGACATTGAGCATGCTACACTTAGGGTGGACTTGGGCCTTAGCGACTTAAAATCATGAAAGAAAATTTATTTTGTGTTTTGTTTCCGTTTATTCCAAGACAATGTAAACATTTAACTTAATAATATAAAACATTATGTACCATGTGTTTTGAAACAATAGTTCTGTGACATGACTCCCTGACGTTTCTACCGCAGTTTGTTGTTTTACGCGGTCGGGGTGTTACAGATTTTTTCCACAGATGGCTCACCCAGATGTGGACTCACAGATGTTGTTTCATCTGTTAAGATCATAAGCTTTTAACTTGAAATAGTCTTTTGTCAAGTGATTTTTCTTCCACAAAATTCACACAACAGATCCGAGGTTTTATCTTTCCTATTACCCTTATCTCTGTTTCTGTTAGTGCATTTATGTCTATCGCCTCCGTCAATTCAGATCGTAGCAGAAACTGAAGAAATCTAGACTTTATATTGTAATAAGTAGGGAAAAGGCAAGGTGGCATTTATGTAATTAATGAGATTTCTCATTAAAGCCTTGGCCTATAAATAGGAGGCTTATGCTTTAGTTTAAGAACTTTTGCCACATTTGAGATTTGGAGATCTAGAGCTAGAGAGAGAAACTCTAGAGAGAGAAAGTGACGTCGTGATTCAGGTGCTTGCACATTTTCAGATTTATCAATAGAATCACAGATTATATTACATCGTGTGTGTTTGGTCACGTTCATGTACGGATTCCGCACGTTACACGAGTCGGTTCGCAATCGTTTCGGAGTCGAAAACCGATCCTACAAGTGGTATCAGAACAGGAGCTCTATTGCACGGATCAAACACACAAAATCGCACGAGATTTCATCAATTTCAGAGTCAAAATCACATTAAGATTTGTCAAATTTCTTACTCTACACTTTTTCTTCACGTTCTTGACTGAAAATCGCCAAATTAAACGAGATTTTACAGTTAAAAATCGCTTATTTTTTGATATGTTGTGCGAAAATAGTTGATCTAAAAGCCTGCAAATTTTCAGATCTTAATTCCAAGTAGTTTTTGAGAAATCTTTATTTTTGTGATTCGAAAATATTAAAGATGTTGATTGTTGCTGTTAATATTCAAGTTGGTGTTCACCGATCGAATGGCCATCTGATCGGGTGACCATCCAATCCAAATCAAATAGTTGTGTGACACAATCATCGAGTGGTAACTCGATCAGATCACCATCCGATACTTATCTCACTCGATCCATTGTATGTAAAGTTGAAAGAGATTGTCAGGCCCATTTAGTTGTACTACTGCCCAAGAATACTGCGGCCCAATAAGTTTCAAGGAATTAAAAATTTTGTCGGCCACTACTTACAATTGCATGTGAAAAGTAATTGAATAGTTTATAAATTCAATCAAATGCCCCCGTGATTACTTTGATAGGCACAATCACAGATCTTAGATGTTTTAAATTGTCAGCCATATTCAATTGTGTTAGTCAAATATTAATATTATACGGTCCAATTGAAATTAATTGTCTGATTCATTTTATGTGAGAGTGTTGACTGATTAAGAAGTTTGCATGTGAGTTTATTGTGTCATAATTGTCGAACGGCTACTCGATCGAGTAGCTATCCGATCCACGTGCCTTGAATTGAATTGTTAAAGTCCAAGTATCGAACGGTGACTCGATCGAGTCACCATCCGATCCATAGTTCATTCACATTCAAGTCTCGTTCGACACTTAGCTATTTCACATAATTGTCATCAAAATCATTATCATTACAAGGCCCAATCATTGTTTTGAAACTCAAATTGTTGCAGCAATTTTTTTAATTCAAAGAGGGTGGTGTTAAGGTGTCGAACCGCCACTCGATCGGATCACTATCCGATTCACGAGTATCTTGTTGAGTGTATTAAAGGTCCAGTGTCGAGTGGCTACTTGATCGGATCACTATCCGATCCTCGAGTATCTTGTTGGGTGTGTTAAAGCTCAAGTTTCGAGTGGCAACTCGATCGGATCACTATCCGATCCTTGTCACTCTTTCACATATTCATTTGTTGTGCAAATCATCGAACGGCAATCCGTACGGATTGCCATCCGATCCTAAACTCCTTATTTGTTTGTTATAACAGGTTCAAGTGTCGGATCACTACTCGATCGGATAACCATCCGATCATCAATACAAGAGGTCTAAGTATCGGATCTCCACTCGATCGAATCACCACCCAATACAAAGCATATTGTAAAGTGTCGGATCTCCACTCGATCGGATCACCATCCGATCCAAAGCACATTGTCAAGTGTCGGATCGTCACTCGATCGGATCACCATCCGATTCATTGTCATCCGATCATTGTTATCTTGTTGACTTTCGTTGACCTCACTCGATCGGATACCCGTCCGATCCAGTTGTTTGATAGTGTTTGAACTGATCGTGTTTGTTTGTTTGCAAGGATGTTAGGATCTGAGTTTCAATTGATTGTGTTTTATGTTTGATTAAAATAAAGATGAACAAGTAATTGCAGCGGAATGTAAGTGGAAACAAACTTTCACACACAATCAAATAGGAGAAATGCTTTCAACACACATTTTAACATAGAACCGAATGATTGAATTTATTTCAAACACCAATTACAATGCATGCATGTATCACAAACTCCCCCTCAGCCTGAGCTCAAGTGATTGTTCATACAAGAAGAAAAGTGGTGAAAGAGCCAATAGAACAGTACAGGGTACTGTTCTATTTATAGGCACGAGCAAACCATTGAAGCATCTTGGCTGACGTCACCATGAAAGTGACATCTAACCTCCTAACAACCTGAAACTATTGATCTATTACAATCACTATTTAGCTAACTACTGATTACAATTTATTACAAACAAAAGACTAAACTACTGCTTTCTCCTTCCACTGTTGTGACTCCAGCAGTACTTTATTTCTTCAGCAGTGCTTGACCCATAACAGTAGATTGATCATCAGGGCTTTAGTCTTCCTCAGCCTTTATGCCTGATCAGTTGTTTGTAGAACATCAGTTGTATGAAGACAGTGGATACAGGCCATCAGTTGTTAGAATCACTTTCAAGGGGAGAGACTTGTATACAGCAGTGCTTATGTTGGATCCACTGCTCTGATCCAGTTTTGGCTTTAATCAACTGTTCCTTTGATAGGGTTCAATCCCAACAATCTCCCCCTGGAACAAATGATGCCAAAACTCTTCATTATTGTGGAACTTTATTGCCTCATCAACAGCTCCCTAACTTGTCCTTTAAATTGTAATTCAAAGTCCAAAGAGTCTATGTCATCCTCATCCCTGCACAGTGTAAGATCAATTAGATCATACAGATCTTCAACACCCAGGCCCAGTGCTTTTTCCCTTGATATTTTCTTCACTTCACCACTGGATTTTATCAGAGTCAATACGCGGGTCTGTTTGTCAGATTTCCACTTTAGTTTTTTTTGAATCCAGTGGGTTTCTTGGGAGAGGTTTTATTGCAGATGAGTTTGGAGATGGTGGCCTGGTAATAACTGGCTGAGCAGTGGTTGAAGTTTGTGCAGATTCAAGTCTTTCTTCAGTCATCCGCTTAACTCCTTCTTTCACAAGGCAAGCATCTGCTTCTTTATCTGCTGCTGTCACTTTATTCATCTGCTTTTGTTTCCTTCTTTGGTAAAGGATGGCAGTAGGTGGAGCAGTAGATCTTCTGAATTGTTGCTTTTGAGGCTCAGCTGAAACCACTGCTTCAGGATAATCAGGATTTTGTGGAATATTAGGATTTTTCTTCCTTAGTTCTTCCAGCCTTTTGTAAGATGTAAACACTTTATCCTCTGTCCATCTTGACATTTGATTCCTTGACCCAAAATCAGCTGTAATCAGCTCTTCTTTCATCCTCTTCAGCTGCAGAGTCCTTTCTGGTACATTTTTCTTAAACTTTGCCCAGATAGGAAGAGTCTGCTTTACCTTGTTTTTTATCATATCTTGAATTCTGGCTGCTTCACTTTCAAGCTCTTGAATGGTCCATTCTTTGTATATGTACCTTTCTCCCTTGTATTTCTTGTAAGCCATGATGTTATCAAGATAGTCTTTTCTCAAGGTTTCATCTACTCTTTCTGAAAGTTGTTGACAAAGATTTTTTGAAAACTGCTCCAAGGTTTTGACTTGTGTGAGCAGGAATTGATAGTATCTCTGAATTTCTTTGTCAGATTTTCCTTGTGAGTTTCTTTTAGAAATATCCTCTGCCTGTTGGTCCTTTAGCTTCAAATATTCTTCAATATTATTTGGCCTTGGATATCCTTGAACAGATGGCAAGCTCCTTTTTTTCAGGATCATCTTCTGAATAGAAAGATTTGATCTCTTTTCTGACAGCTGCAAGCTCTAAAGGGTACTGGACACTTGCAGATACAATGGCAGTGTTTGGGTTAAAGACTTGTGCAGAAGAGAGTGGAACAGGGTTTAGAATAGTAGCAAGTGACAAAGGTTGTGAAGATGTTGGTGGTGGTGGTGGAGAATCATCATCTTCCAAAATTACCCTTCTCCTTTTTGGTTTAGGAGAGGTTGGTGGTGTTTTGGTTGGTACAGTGGTGGTGATTTGAGTGGTGGTTATTGTAGTGGAAGGTGGCTGACTAACAATTGTTGAAACAACTAGTGTTTCAACCACTGTTATCATTACAACAGGTGATATGTCACCTGATGTCTTCTGCTTTTTAGCAGGAGGTGTTGATGGTAATGAAGTTGTTTTTGGTGAGGATGTTTTTGGTAGTGAGGCAGTGGTTGAAGTGGGAGCAGTGGTTGTAGTTGAAGTGGTGGTTGTTGGGTTAACAACTGCTGAAACCACTGAAGTACCAACAGTTGTTGATACAACAGGTGTTACAACAGCTGTTGGTTTGGAGGTTTGATGTGTGGAACTTTTGGAAGGTTTGGAAGAGTGTTTTGTGGATCTGGATGGTGTGGTCTTGGGTTGCCTCACTTTTCTAGTGGGCTGCTTTCTTTTCTGCTCAGGATTTTCTTTATCCTTTGGCTCAGAAGTACCCTGCTCATTCATCTCCATAAAAACTCTTTTCTCCTGTTCAAACCTGGCTTTATCCTTTGCCTCCGTATCTTTTTTAACCCTTGCTTTTGCATCAGCAATGGCATTTATGGTCACATCAACCTTTTTAGACCCATCTGGCTTGGGGATGTCTGCAAGCATACTTGAATTGTCAGGTGCAATGTAAAGACCATCTTCATACCCCTTTTTCTTCAACTGCTTCAATTTCTCCCCCTTTTTGGCATCAGCTGGTGGTGGGTTATCCAGAAAGATGATAGAGGGAGGAGCAGTGCCAGTGGTGTTCAAAAAATGGGCCTTGATAGCCTTGATATCTGCCTGTGTATTTTTAAACCTAGCTTCCTTGAAGTTTCTGATCTTTTGAACCTGAATCTCATGCTACTGATCAGCTAATTGTCTTTGTTGGATGAGCATAGGTTGGAACAAACTCCACAGCTCATTTGGAGTAGGAACAGATGCTGGAACAGATGATTGAGCTGGAGCAGCAGTGGGTGGTACCTTTTGTACTTTCAACAACTGTTGCAGCATGTCTTTAATTTCTGCAACAGATGTATCAAGTTTGTCAACTATGGCCGTCAATTCGCGGTACATTAAACCATCACCCAACTTAATGGGATCATCTGATTTCCCACATTCAGTGGTTGTAACAGTGATTGACTCAGGGAATGTATCCCAAAAATCATCCACTGATGCCCCTTTTTTCTTGGTACTGGGGATTTCTTCCTTCAAAATGAGAGACACTTTTTAGTGAACCAGTGAATACTGGATACACAAGAGTTTCCAGAGAAGAAATTGCCTTCAAGGAAGTCTTATTAATGAAACCATTGTCCAAGTGCAAACCAGTGGGTTCAGCACTTGTAGTAGCTGCTTCATTTGAACTACCACCAAGAGTTACTTGTAACTCAAGGGGTGTAACCTCCTCAGGTGTTGTTGGTGGGTTAGCAATGATTGAAACACCAGACCCAGTCACTTGTTGAGGTATATTCTCATTTACAGGTGAGTGAGAAGGACTGGTTTGTGTCGGGTTTAAATCAAGAGCATCCAACAAAAGTTTTGTTTGTGGGGGAATTATGGTAGTGAGTATGGGTGTAGAAAGTGAATTTTCCCCGGGCAGTAGGCTGTGGATGATGGATTCAAGTGATTCCAGAGCATCATAATTTGGTGTCCCTATGCTTACAACCTGTTCTTTTTAAGAAGAAACAGGAGGAGTTTGAGGACTGGGATGAGATCTTTCTACCATCTGCTGTGAGGAAGTAGCAGTAGTGGTTTCTGGTGACTTTTGTGTTGTCACTGGCAGTT